>JADBJO010007435.1:0-80000 GCA_016801955.1 Conus betulinus | reverse complement strand
CATTTGTACACAGTGCCTTGGGGATTCAGAGCCTTTGTTGTGTATACATTTGTACACAGTGCCTTGGGGATTCAGAGCCTTTGTTGTGTATACATTTGTACACAGTGCCTTGTGGATTCAGAGCCTTTGTTGTGTATACATTTGTACACAGTGCCTTGGGGATTCAGAGCCTTTGTTGTGTATACATTTGTACACAGTGCCATGGGGATTCAGAGCCTTTGTTGTGTACAAATTTGTACACAGTGCCTTAGGGATTCAGAGCCTTTGTTGTTCATACATTTGTACACAGTGCCTTGGGGATTCAGAGCCTTTGCCTATACATGTGTCTCGGGTATCAGGTGTTTTTATTTTTTATACATGTAGGCTACACGGTGTCTTGGGGATCAGTCTTTGTTTATATAAACATATAATCCACACCTTAGGGGATACTTTTTGTTTTAGCGCGCGTGTGTGTGTGTGTGTGTGTGTGTGTGTGTGTGTGTGTCTTTGTGAGCGTGTAAGAGAGAGCACACACACACACACACACACACACACACACACACACACACACATGCACACACATGCACCCACGCACACACACACACTCCCACGCAGAGAGAGACAGAGACAGACAGACAGACAGACAGACTGACTGACTGATTGACAGAGACACAGAGAGAGGTACATTGAACAGTTTATAGTGGACAGAAACCGAAACTTTTCAATAATGCAGTTCTCTGTACAAAAACCTCTCTCCCACTATTCCTTTCTTGATTTTCGTTGCTGTGATATTATGTAACTTGATTCTCTTTCTGCGATTATAATGTCTGTGAACATGCCATTTTTCACCATCTGACCAATTGGTTTTTGTTAGTTCTCAGTGGATTCATCTCCTGTGGTTAGTCTGCTCAGCTCTTTCTGTCTTTTGACACTGTTCAATTATTTGTTTCTTTATTAACATTTGAAAAGACAAGGGAAAAAAAACCCTAACAATTGAAAACGGGTAACGGACAGAAAAGGCAGCCAGTATGCATTCCTAACACTTTTCCACCGTCACAGAAAACAAAACGACTGCTGGACATGTAAATCTGTATGCTCCGTGTGTTGATGGACAGCCATCTAGCGCGATTAAACGTTCAGTATAAATGTACACGGGATTACGGCAGCGACTGACATCGTTTTCGTCTGAAAAACTGACAAATTAAATGAAATCAAATCAATGTTATTACCTAGAAAGAGAAATTTTAGTGTGGTCACGCACATGTCACAAATGAATGACCAGATTGACGAAAGCAGAATGTTATATCAAAATCAAAGGAGTGTGTCTTTAAATTGACATAAACACATATAAACTTACACACGGTTCCTCCCCCCCCCTTTCCCTCCTTCCTCTGTCCCATCTGTTCTCCCTCATCTGCACACACACACACACACACACACACACACACACACACACACACACACACAGAGAGAGAGAGAGAGAGAGAGAGAGAGAGAGAGAGAGAGGCATTCAACAAATCAAAACACACTGAAGGCGCTCGCAGATACGGAACGGTGCCTACATGTATACGCAGCAGTTTCTCTCTCTCTCTCTCTCTCTCTCTCTCTCTCTCTCTCTCTCTCTCTGGAGTTATTTGTGTTGTTTTTTGCCGACGATATAGTCTTACTGTCTACAATAGTCGTTGGACTTCAAAGACAGTTGAATAGCTTGTATTCTGCTGCAAACCAGATTAGAAATAAAGGTAAATATGAATAGGACCGATATTATTGTCTTTCCTGAAGGTGGTTGTTTGGCACGAAAATGAGAGATGGATTTATGACGGTCAGTATATTGCTGTAGTCAATGCATAGAAGTATTTAGGGTTCTATTTCACAGCCAGATTGTTTCACTTTTGGATGGCAAGGTATTGCAAACAGAGCAAAGACAGCAGTTACAGTTATACTTCACATTTTATATAAACTGAATTGTAACGCTTTTTTACTGTGTTCTCAAAGCTGTTTGACCCTCAGGTGCAGCCAGTCCTACAATATGGCAGAAATCTGGGCACTTGAGAAAAGCATCGTAATCGAAAATGTGCATTTGTATGCTATGAAAATTTTTTTGAATGTAGTTATCGAACACCGAATAGTACATGGTGATCTGGAAGATATCCGATTTATGATAATAATTCGTTTGTGAAATGCATTAAATACTGGCTGAAAATAAAAGAATGGACGAAATTAAAATACCTTTTAAAGCTCATAAGATATTGAGAAATTTGGATTGTAATGACAAGAAGACATGGGCTACCAATGTTCGTCACTGTTTAAATTCATATGGTTTGCTTATGTTTGGGATAACCAGGGCGTTGAAAATATCGTAGGCGTCTTGAAATGTTTCAAACAAAGAATTATTGGCCGCAGATGGCAGGACTGGCATGATCATATTCATAGTGACAGATTTGCGCAATACAGACTCCTTAAAACAACTAATGTGATAGAGCCATACATTCAAATGGATATGAACAGAAATATTAAGAGTGCGCTAAGTAAGTTTAGATTTGGTGTTTCTGATATAGCTCGTCACCGTTTCAGATACAGTGCTGTGAGTGATAATGAACTGACATGCCGTTTATGTAACCTGGCCAAGAAGATGCAATCCATTTCCTTTTTTGCTATCCTGCTTTTCATGACCTCAGGATAAAATTCATAAAGCCAAAGTATTATTCTGACCCTTGTATTTTCAGAGTTAATTTACTCCTGGCGTCAAGACATGAAGACATTCTCTTTAACCTTGCTGTGTACATTTATGAAGCAAAAAAGAGGTTACGTACTGTGTATTCCTATTAACATTGTATGATGCATATGTACTTGCTTTCTCTTGTCATTTTCCTTCATTTCAGTAATTGATATCATGTATATTGCGGGCACCACCCCTTCAGTATGGGCTATGGCCTTAATCTGAATAAATATTCGCATTCGCATTCTCTCTCTCTCTCTCTCTCTCTCTCTCTCTCTCTCTCTCTCTCTCTCATAAATCATCATCTGTGACAAAAGCTGCAGTTCGGAAACTGAGGTTAAGTGGCGATGACACTTTTTTCTTCTTCTTCTTCGCCCCCCCCCCCCCCCCCCCCCCCCCCCCCCCGGACTATGTTTCAATTTCAGCAGTATTCAAGCTGACACGTTTTTGATCGTTTTTGTTTACAGTGAACAGAACTGTTATTAAAAGGTGCGCCGACTGGGTCCGAGTGCGAGTGAGTGCGTCGATCTCACATAGGCTGCACGCCGCAATGAGGTGCACTAAAAACACTGTCTAATCCATAAAAGCATTTGAGGCCTGCCATTTCATGTAAAAACTGGTACTCGCTCAAAGGAACTACTCCCCACTGATTATTTCCCTTGTTTTGGGAGATCTGCATCGATGAAATCACAGACTTCAAATACATGACCTTCCCCTTGGTTGACACATATTTCAGGCTTCCACACTCACCCGTCACTCTATCTTTGCGGCAGCTTCAAAGAGACGAAATAACCCCGTTCCTTTGATTTTAATCTGTCTGTGTGGAACCACCTGGCTTGCACCTTGATGGCCATATGGAAGAAACGGAAGAGAATCAACTTTCTGACACAATGAAAATTCTCAAAACAATCCAACTCTTTCATTCCTACTTTTCTATGAACCATTACCTCCTCTTGTTCCTAGATTCTTATAATACGAGTATTCCCTTCATTCCTGGATTTAGAGGGGGGGGGGGGGGGGGGGGGGGGGGGGGGGGGGGGGGTGTGTAAAGTGAGAACTGCATTAGCCAACCGACCAGAAATAGAACGGCGACCACTTTACCACGCTGTTGGGGCCGTCTGGCAATCCAGTCCATTCCTAAACACTGCCGCGCGAGCGACCCGGTGATGACGTGTACCGATGACACGACTCGCGCGAAGTTCAAAGCGCTTACCGTGAGAACCGATTTTCCGGGCTGAGGGAAGGAAAGGAGGGATTTTGTGCTGTCCTGTTTTCCGGGCTGCAGGAAGGAAGGGTAGGATTTTTGCAAACCGGAAAACCGGGTTCTAGGGATGAAAGATCTTGGCGATCTTTAGCAAGGTCTTGGCGCATTTAGAACATAGCGCATAGTGAATGTGGCAACCTCAACAGTGGAATTAAAAAAAGAAGGAAAGAAAAAAGAAAACAACAACAACAGAAAGAAAAGAAAGAAAAAAGAACAGAAAAAAAACACATTTACGTGAACGTTTCACCTGTGTTGAACATCAAACTTCTAACTGAAAAATGAAAAAGACGATGACAATCACTCACTACGCAGTCACACAGGAAAGATTCTCGAGGCCGATCCACTTTAAAACATGGTAATTCGGAAAGCCTGTATAGTGCGAAACATATTTTCAAGATCTCTCTACTTTCTTCTTTTTTTTTTTCAGCTATGCCTGGTTTCACGGAGGACGATAAACAGTCTCGGGACGCGCATCGAGATCAAGGTGAAGACCACTTGATGGCCTCTCCGGATTCAGGGTGCTCCCAACAGCAGCAGGCGCAACCCTCACCACCTCGCCAGAGGAGGACCGCAGAAGAGTCACCTTCAAAGACACCGTGGACGAGTTCTACTTTGAACGGACGATCATCTTTGACCGATTTCCAACTGACATACCAATGTATCCTCTTGGTAAGTGATGGACAATTTTGATGAGTGATGGACAATGTTGGTGGTGAGTGGACAATGTTGGTGAGTGATGGACAATGTTGGTGGTAAGTGATGACAATGTTGATGAGTGATGGACAATGTTGGTGGTGAGTGATGGACAATGTTGGTGGTGAGTTATGGACAATGTTGATGAGTGATGGACAATGCTGATGAGTGATGGACAATGTTGGTGCTGAGTGATGGACAATGTTGAGAGACGGACAATGCTGGTGAGTGATGGACAATGTTGGCGGTGAGTGATGGACAATGTTGGCGGTGAGTGACGGACAATGTTGATGGTGAGTGACGGACAATATTGGTGGTGAGTGATGGACAATGTTGGTGGTGAGTGATGAACAATGCTGGTTAGTGATGGACAATGTTAGTGGTGAGTGATGGACAATGTTGGTGATGAGTTATGGACAATGTTGGTGGTGAGTAATAGACAATGTTGGTGGTAAGTGATGGACAATACTTGTGAGTGATGGACAATGTTGGTGGTGAGTAATGGACAATGTTGGTGGTGAGTAATGGACAATGTTGGTGGTGAGTGGACAATGTTGGTGGTGAGTGATGGACAATGTTGGTGGTGAGTGATGGACAATGTTGGTGGGTGGTACAAAGTTGGTGGTGAGTTATAGACAGTGCGGTGAGTGATGCACAATGTTGGTTAATGATAGACAATGCTGGTTATCTTTGTGATGGACAAAGTTGGAGAATGGTGGTGAATATAGACAGCGCTGGTGAGTGACAAATAGTATTGGCGAATAACAGACAATACTGGTGAGTGATGAACACTATTCGTTATCATGGTGATGTCCAGTATTGGTGAACGGTAGTATATTTTGGTGAGTTATGGATTACGCACACACACACACACACACACACACACACACACACACACACACACACACATTATTGATAAATGACAGACAGTGTTTGGTAAAAGATAGGCAATGCTGGAAATGTGTTTAGAGCTGGCGAGTCGGTTTGATTTCTCTCTCTCTGTGAGTGATGTTGATAAATGATAAAATGTGCATATAATAGGCAGTTCTAGGGATGGGTTAGGAGTGGGACTGTTGGTTTTATTTTTGTTTGTCCCTGTTTATCCCCCCCTCCCCCACCCAAGTCTCTCCAATTCTGTCTATCTCAAAGGAAAAATAGAAATTAATTTTTCATCCCGCAACATACTAATAGCGTACTTTTTTTCCCTTTTCTGTCTTCTGTGTGTGTGTGTGTGAGACAAGCAGCTGCATAGATCTCGTTTTTGTTTTTTTTTTTTAACCTGGAGTATGCTGAAAAACCCAATCGACGACTCGTCATTGATGATGTCTTCTTTTTCATTGATGATGTCTTCTGTAAAAGTGAAAACAAAAAAGGCATCACCACACTATATATGGCACAAAATGTGTAAAAAGCTTACGACACGCAACCACTGCAGTACAACATAAAATCCTTCAGTGAGTTGTTTCTCTGCGCGTTGCAGGCATGAACATGTGGGACTTTGCGCACAGCACGCCGCCGCTCGCCGAGGAACGCACGGGCCCACGCTGCAAGCCCTCACGCGCCAAGATGGCGAAGCGCGAGGAACTCCTTCAGCCAGTCTTGAGCCAGATCAGGACAGACGAGGACCAGGTGGAGTTGATCGCGCAACTCCACGAGGACTGAAGAAAATACACAAGTCCAGACGCCACGTGGGGTGTAGGTGTAAGGGGGGCGTCTGTCACCCCGACACCTGCCAGTGTCTGATGGCAGGGATTGACTGCTGTCACCGGAAGCTGTCGCGAGGCAGGAGCAACTGCGCCTGTCTGTGCGTGCCGACCAGATTCCGGGGCCTGTGGCGCATGCTCAACACCTGCCTACAAATGTGGCCGTGTTGGCCTACATGCTCCACAGTTGCACACGCACAGCAAATCTCTCCAAACCCTGTCCCCTCAGAACGACATTGGAAGAGCCTCATAGATGAACAGAACTCGTCCCATACGAATCATTGAAAACTATTTAGTTCGGATAAATGGATGATGCAACGAAATAAAATGGAAGTGGTGTGCTGAAAAGGAATTGAGCTGGTGTTTGATTACTGATAAATGGAAATGGTGGGTTGAAGATGAATGGAAATGATGCATTAGAGATAACCAAACTGATCTCACGCCTGACCTTAAAATAGCTTTCTGTTGGTGTTGGGATTGCTGATCAACAGGACCTAGAAATCATAAGCAAAACAGTATTGACAGTAATGGCAACAACAGCAATAACATCAGTAATGAAAGTTGTAGTACGAACAGTACCTATAAACAATAACACTAAATCAGAGAGAGAAAAAAGTGCGAGTGTGTGTCTGTCTGTACTGTAGGGTTCAAAAAAAAGAATCCAACAGCACTCCCAAAGCAACCAGCGAAATGGTAGTAAATAAAACAAAACGAAAGTGCGGAGAGGAAAAAAGTTGCTGAAAAATTAAAAACATAATGCAAACAGTATAAAATGTAGGGACAATCTTTGAGTCCATGCTTGAGAATCGATTTAAGGATGCAAGGGAGATCAAAAGATATGGAACAGTCTGAGTGGTCAGCTCTGCTGTTCATTAACCAAGCATTGTCGGCGGCTAAGAATTGTGCAGAACAACCTTTACTTGGATTTCATAAGAGATGCAATCTCCGACTAATTGACCAAACAATATAATGCTGACAATTAAGTAGTGGGGGAAAACAAGTGCAGGTTAACAATCTTCCATCATTATAGTAATGACTTTAATAATACTGTTAGCCTTTCACTCATTGATCATCATCCCTTATCCTTTTCGCCTATTGTTACCATTATTAACATCACTATTTTATCCTCACCACCTTCTCCCTGCTCCAGTAGCACTGTTAACTTTTACCCATTTACCCATCTATTTTCCTTTCCACCAATCATTACTTATACTGATAATACTTTTGTTATAATTGCTATCGGTATCACTACCATCATCATCATTATCAGCACTATCATCATCATTAAAAAGACATCATTTCTCTTACTACCTCGATTAGTATTCACATCACCAGTATGTGCCCTATTATTAGTACCAGTTATACTATTTTCACTATTATCAATATAACCGTTATTACAACTTCATAGCTGTTGGAGCTAATACGTTTACTACTGTTCTTGATATCAAGAAAAAGATACACCCGAAGGTGTGGTTAGGACCAATAGAAGTACTGTCCCTCAACTGCCGAAGAAACCAGCTTGTGAGCAATCCTCCTGCACCGCCATTGGAAGACTGCGCTGTGTTTACATAGGGTACAGGCACGCACAGGGCATTTCATTATCTTTATGCTGTGTTTCCGACATTCCAACCTACCACTGTTTCAGCCTCCAGCATCATCACTATCATTATTATATGGTTACAATCATGATTATTGTTATAGCTATTAATATAACTATTAGATTCCATCCTTCCCATAATATGATGATTTATATCGTCCTCTTTTTTTCTCTCCGTGTCCCTCCCCCTCCCCTTCCCCATCCTCCGTTCCCTTACTATTATTTTGAGTATTTTGACTTTTATTGTCATTACTATTATTGATATATTTTACTGATACTGTTAGTGTTGTTGTTCGTGTCATTATCATTATTATTAATGCCAGTGTTATTACTGATGACATCATTACCATTCTCATCACCATCATCATCGCCACTAACGCTGCTGCCACTACTACCATGCTGTCAGATAATCCTCTAACCCCCTCTCCTTTCTCCTATACTACAACTGCTATTATAAGTTCACCACAAGTGGTAGACACCTTCTCTTTATTATTTTCTTCAATATTTTTATCATCATAATTACTGTTTTCAGTATTGTTATTATCATCGTTACTATTTCAACTCGCATTATCTCCGTCCCGACGGCCTCGTTTTCATTCAACGCCTATCTTGCGCCAAATTTGTCAAGATAAGATTCCCTAGGATCTTCCCACTGCAAAGCGCACGACTTTCTTTTGGTTTGGGGATTTTATCCGGCCTCATGTTCGCTCTGCGTGCTTCGTTCAGACCATTATCAACACAGAGGATGCATGCTATGTGTATACGTATCATCCATCAGCATCGGCCCACGGAGTCATCTCTTCCGGTGGATGGAGATGGAATTTAACGTGTGCGTGCGTTCACACACGGTACCTCGTTTTACAGTCCTATTCGAAGGACTTCAAGGGAATGGAAACAGAACCAATATCAACTCCGAGGACCCCCCCCCCCCCCCCCCCCCCCCCCCCCCCCCCCCCCCACCCCCCCCGTTCTCCAAACGGCCCTAGTGGACATTCGAACCAGCAACGCCAGAATTTCTAGAATTACGATTCCAACGTTCTACCAACTAAGCTATTCCGGCCCCCATCACGCTCTCTTTTAGCAGGCGCTACTGCAACTCATTTTGTTTTGGCATTACGTCTGTTTCTGAAAATGTCCAGCGCACTGTGGAAGAGCGTTGTCTGCCTCTTTAGTGCCATTCAGATCCACGACATAGAAGGGCAGCATGACTGGCATCGTGCAGCAGTCCTGTAACGACTGGCGGAGGCTGGCCTTAAACTGACCATAAGTCTGTACTGCACACACCTAAAATGAAACTTTCAAAGGACCTTTTTATTTTGATGTAATCCTCATGGCAGTGGGACGGCAGTTTCTGAACTCTTTGATGTGCTGTCCGTCTTTGACACGAGTTCATTTCAGACAGCTTGCAGTTCACATACAGCTGCTTCGACCCTCTCTCACAAACCACGAAAAATCAAAGAAATCAAAGAAAAGATTCATTCGTTCCAGCATTGTTCTTCTGACGCCCCCCAGCACACAAAACGTGCAGATCATAATTATACCGGGTCTTTAATGACATCGACGTCACACTCTTGTACATATAGAACAAGCATGGGACAATGAATGCTATTGTACACCTTCCCCCTTCATCTTCCACAGACTCGTGCTAAATCATCGTTAAACTCATCATGGCGGCGAAAAACTGAATTCACTGTAACTTTACGTATTTCTGTTATTGCTGCTGATTTGTGTGTGAATGTGTGTGTGTGTGTGTGTGTGTTAAGCGGCTGACACACGAGCCTCCCCGTCCCTACGCTTCGGAAGTACCGGTCGAACCCGATCCCACAACGTAGTGTCTGTCATAGTAAACGTACATCTCAAACGGACTTCGGCATCCAGTTAAACCCCACCGTCGAGATAGACCGTGATCTATTCGAAACGGACAGTTAGTATCCTCCAACCAATCAACGCTCAGCATTGAGCCAACACCCATGGCACAAGGAAAAATGGCGTCGTCCAGCGAGGCGGTCAGACTGTCCGATTCGGAGACCAAACATTTGATTGAATTGTACCAGGCCATGATGTACTTTGGAATGTCAACTCACAAAATTATAAGAATCTAAATATTCGAGAAAAAGCTTCGTATTCAATTGTACAGTCCTTTGAAGCGGGATCAAACTAAAAGGGTTTTAAAACTATCGTGAAGCACTCCTTCCGTTCGACACCGACTGGTCGGACCGCACAGGTTCAAACGTTTCGTCTCAACTGTACGGACGAAAAGGCTCGTGTGTCAGCAGCTTTAGTGGTACAAACACGTGAAAGGCGAAGTACATGCGCAAACATTAGGCCTAGCGCTAAAATGTACACGCATCTCATGTTACTGAAGCAGATTTAAAGTATGAACTCACAATGAGGTAAATTGAGATGACTCTTTAGTAGGTTATCACAAAAAAGAAAGAAAAAAAAAAGCCGTGTATGGATTGGTCTCTGTCAGAAGAACTCGAACACTTCAAACAAGGTATGGAAAAACACTTTTAATTTTTCGACGGGCAACTTTCAGTTATACCGCCATTTTGAAAGTTTGATGATGATTTGACAAGAGACAGTATATTAGAGGAGAAAAGAAATTGTTCAAGAAACATGCCAATGACCGGTGCTATACTATAAATGGATACCACGTTGGTTTGGTGTCACTTCCATTTCAACATCGACCGTAGCTATTCAGATTTGAAAAAAAAAAAAGAAAAGAAAGAAAAACAAAGAAAGACAACAGAAAGATATCCAAATTTATAGCTCGACAGATGAGACACCGCCACCACCACCACCGACCCTCCCCCCCCCCCCCCCCCCCCCCCCCCCCCCAAAAAAAAAACATTACATGAAACAGTAACGTTTTCAGATTTAGTAGAGATATGTCCATACCTCTCTGGCCGTGGTTTAGAATAACGGGTTTATAAACAAATATGATTGCAGCTAAACGACACATTAAAAAAAAAAAAAAATCCACACATATTCAGAAAACCAGTTGATGAGACCGCTAAATCATGGCACGTGGTATAAAACCCAGTGACTTTTTAAATTATTTCTGTCTGCTATTACAACACATAGTGTAAATTCCACTGACGCTTCAATTATTTCTTGTCTACTGTTCTAACACATAGTATAAATCCTACTGACACTTTAATTATTTCTTGTCTGCTGTTCTAACACAGTATAAATTCCACTGACACTTTAATTATTTCTTGTCGGCTATTCAGCACATAGTATAAATTCCACTGACATTTTAATTTTTTTGTCTGCTGTTACAACGCATTGTATAAATTCCACTGAACTTAATTATTTTTTGCGCTGGACATTGGTCTGGTGATCTTTACATGAAGAAGCGGCGCGCTGGACACCCCCGTTGGTGCCAGACCATGCCAGACATAAGTCGCTTAAAAGCCACGTTCCGTGCGAGCAGAAAAATAAAATTTCAGTTGTAGGTGTGTTCTTGTGCGCTCATCGTTTCAGCAGTAAATGGCATCAACGGTTTCTGAGACAGCCTTTTTTTTTTTTTTTTTTTTTTTTTTTTTTATCCAGGCTACATTCCACGAGTGTGAAAGAATTTCTCCTTTGAGATCAAAATTTAGAAGTAAAAAAAAAGAGAAAAAAAAAAGAAAAAAAAACAGCCAGTTTCTTTGTGTTGGTTCTTTCTGCGCTTTGTGGCTTGTGTCAAAACGTCACTCTGCATATCCATACTGTTTTTTTTTATTGTATGTTTTGTTTGTTCCGCTGCTGTCTTGTGTGACAGGTGTCAGTTCTAGTCACTTGTACTGCCATCTTATTTCACTGTAGTTCATTCTGTCACTTGTGTACGGCACCACAATTTCTGTACAGTTTAACTTTAGGGAAACATTTCGCCCCAAACGCGGAGCAAGTTAAATCTCCAAGCCTCAGATTTACCAAAAGCGTGGAAGGAAAGTTGGTGGATCAGTTGATTCAAAACTTGGATGCCGAATGGCAAGAGCCATCCAAAGATCTTAAAGGACAGGGGCGAACATGATGGCGCGTGGCTGGTCATCAGTTTGCCGCTCTATTTCCATGCTATAATTTGTTGATGTAAGGCCTAATTCCAACAAGAAAGCCGATCTGGAGAGAAATTGGCTCCGCTAGATTCAACACGCCCCAGACAATGGGGAAATCAAAGAATTTGAAAAGGCATGGAGAGGATCCCAGCAATGACTCTAACATGTTGGAAACTGTGTCGAATGTTCAAAAAAGTGGAATTAATTCCATTTGAATGACGTCATCGATTTGCCGTTAATTTTAAGACAGCTGACAAAGATGAACGATTGTGAGAGTGATATCACATATGCTGAAATGGATTAGGCCTAACTATCATGCGAAAAGGTTATATCACCATGTTATCATCTTTAAGAAGTTTGATCGCTAGTGTTCCTGAAAAAAAAAAGAAAAAAGATCGTTTCTTTTAGAACAATACTGAACTTACAAAAACAAAGTTTCAAAACGGAGTCACTGAGGGCGGAAAATGAAGCAAAATTTGAAAAGAGAGGGATCAGTTACCGCCCAGGACACAGACAAACAGTATAGTCTGTCTGTGTCCTTGGCGGTAACTAATCCCCTCTCTTTTCAAATTTTACAAAAACAATGAATTAGAAAACAACTTGCTACCTTTTCAAAAAATGTATCGATACACTGCTTAACAGCTTCCATTCATGCTGGGGATGTTTACCACTCTGTTCCTGTACATCATGATCACACACACACACACACACACACACACACACACACACAAACCCTGCTAAGATTTACACGGAAAGGACAGAGATATGAATTCAAAGTGCTGTCAAAAAGTTCGGCAGTTCCACCTAGGACGTTTGTAAAACTTCCGATACCTCTTTTTGCAACTCCGGAGAGAAAGACATGATTCGACAAACTTTTCTGATGACTCCCAATTGTAGGGCAGATCTAACAATGATCGCATTACTAACATTCACAGCATTTCAGCTATGTTACGGTTTAATGTTCATCCTCGAAATCCGCTTTTGAACCTGCAAAAAAATCTGGTATCTGGTAGTTACTGTTGACCTGAATCAATCATCTGGTATCTTTATAGCATACAGAACTAAGTTTCAAAAAATTTAATAAAAAAAAAAAAAAAAAAAAAAAAGCAATCACGAAGTATCAAAAACATCCTGGAGATTGTAGGGAAAATTGTCGCAAGCTTCCTAGCAGTACAACATGGGCAATTCATTACTGTTGTCTTACAGATGATGAAAGAGACACTGGGGGAAGTGTATGGATATTTTGACCAATCCTACAGCGTGTCAAAAAAGAGCAGAGCAAGATCAGAATAGCGGCTCCAAAAATTGCAGTCTGCGTTTAGGACATTGCTCATGGAACAAAGACTGCACATCAAAAAAAAAAATTCTGCTTCCTGTTTTGCAAAAAAAAGATTGCACATCAAAAAAAAAAAATCATTTCTGTTTTGCAAAAAAAAAAAAAATTTTAATCAAAAAAAATTTTTTTTGCATTGGAAAAAAAAAAAAAAAATCAAAAAAAAATTTCAAAAAAAAAAAAAAAAAAAAAAAAACAAAGATTGCACATCAACCATTTGAATTTCAAATTTGTTTTCTGTTTTGCACATGGAACAAAGATTGCACATCAACCATTTAAAATTCAAAGGTTTTTTTTTTTTTTTTTTTCCTGTTTTGCTTTGCTGTGACATAATGTCGGTGGGCAGTGAAAGACAAGTATGTCAGGTTAATGATCAGCAATATTATCTCAGTATCATACAGTATTATCTCAGTGTCATACAGTAACTCGTGGGGACAATTACCACTATCATACAGTATCAACACAGTGTCACACAGTAACTGTTTGGGACAAGTATGTCATACAGTCACACATCTGTTTGGGACTGGTACGTCACACAGTCACGCTTGCTGTTTGGGACCGGTATGTCATACAGTCACACATCTGTTTGGGACCGGTACGTCACACAGTCACACATGCCGTTTGGAACTGGTAGGTCACACAGTCACACATGCTGTTTGGGGCTAGTACGTCACACAGTCACACTTGCTGTTTGGAACTGGTAGGTCACACATCTGTTTGGGACTGGTATGTCACACACTCACACATGCTGTTTGGTACTGGTACGTCACACATGTCACACATGTTTTTGGGACTGGTACGTCACACAGTCACACTTGCTGTTTGGGTCTGGTATGTCACACATGCTGTTTGGACTGGTATGTCACACATGCTGTTTGGAACTGGTAGGTCACACAGTCAGATATGCTGTTTGGGAACTGGTAGGTCACAAATGCTGTTTGGAACTGTAGGTCACACATCTGTGTTTGGGACTGGTATGTCGCACATGCTGTTTGGAACTGGTAGGTCACACATCTGTTTGGGACTGGTATGTAACACATGCTGTTTGGAACTGGTAGGTCACACATCTGTTTGGGACTGGTATGTAACACATGCTGTTTGGACTGGTATGTAACACATGCTGTTTGGGGCTGGTATATCACACAGTCACACATGCTGTTTGGGACTGGTACATCACACATGCTGTTTGGAACTGGTACGTCACACAGTCACACATGCTGTTTGGGACTGGTACGTCACACATGCTGTTTGGGACTGGTACTGGTCAGTCACACATGCTGTTTGGGACTGATACGTCACACATGCTGTTTGGGACTGGTATGTCACAGATGCTGTTTGGGACTGGTACGTCACACATGCTGTTTGGAACTGGTACGTCACATACTGTTGTTTGGGGACTGGTATGTCACACGTGTTGTTTGGGGACTGGTACGTCACACATGTCACGCATGCTTTAGGACTGGTAGGTCACATGCTTTTTGGGACTGGTAGGTCACATGCTGTTCGGTACTGATATGTCACATATGCTGTTTGGGACTGGTACGTCACACATGCTGTGTGGGACTGGTATGCTACACAGTCACACATGCTGTTTGGGATTGGTATGTCACACATCTGTTTGGGACTGGTATGTCACACATGCTGTTTGAGACTGGTACGTCACACATGCTGTTTGGGACTGGTATGTCACACATGCTGTTTGGGAGTTGTATGTCACACATGCTGTTTGAGACTGGTACGTCACACATGCTGTTTGGGACTGGTACGTCACACATGCTGTTTGGAACTGGTACATCACACATGCTGTTTGGGACTAATACGTCACACAGACACACATGCTGTTTGGTACTGGTAGGTCACATGCTGTTTGGGACTGGTAGGTCACACATGCTGTTTGGAACTGGTAGGTCGCACATGCTGTTTGGGACTGGTATGTCACACATGCTGTTTGGGACTGGTACGTCACACATGCTGTTTGGGACTGGTAGGTCACACAGTCACACATGCTATTTGGGACTGATATTCACACATGCTGTTTGGGACTGGTAGGTCACACATGCTGTTTGGGACTGGTATGCCACACATGCTGTTTGGGACTGGTGCATCACACACATGCTGTTTGGAACTGGTACGTCACACATGTTGTTTGGGACTGGTACGTCACACAGTCACACGTGCTGTTTGGGACTGGTATGTCACACATGCTGTTTGGGACTGGTACGTCACACATGCTATTTGGGACTGGTACGTCACACATGCTGTTTGGGACTGGTGCGTCACACAGTCACACATGCTGTTTGGGACTGGTGCGTCACACACATGCTGTTTGGGACTGATATGTCACACATGCTGTGTTGGGACTAGTATGTCGCACAGTCACACATGCTGTTTGGGACTGGTACGTCACACGTGCTGTTTGGGACTGGTACGTCAAAGTGCTGTTTGGGGACTGGTACGTCACACGTGCTGTTTGGGTCTGGTACGTCACACGTGCTGTTTGGGACTGGTACGTCACACGTGCTGTTTGGGACTGGTACGTCACACGTGTTGTTTGGGACTGGTACATCACACATGTTGTTTGGGACTGGTATGTCACACATGCTGTTTTTGGACTGGTACGTCACACGTGCTGTTTGGGACTGGTACATCACACATGTTGTTTGGGACTGGTATGTCACACACATGCTGTTTGGGACTGGTACGTCACACATGTTGTTTGGGGCTGGTATGTCACACAAAACGAACGGGTTACTACAGCACAGACTGCAGGGACTAACAAGCGCCTATACAAAATCACGTGATATCAATCTGGATGCAGAATGGTAAACGCTGCAACGATACAGTCCCTTTGGAAGCCATTGGGGACTAACCCTATGGACTGACCTATCTGTCTCCAGGTGGAATGCACAGACGGAAAGATGTATTTCTTTGAGACCTGACTCACTAGCGTGTGCTTCGGCGCTTTCTCCGTTTCACGAAGAAACGAGGTTTTCTTCTCATGTGCCGAACTGCACCACACAGACGGACACCCAGTCATGCCCAGAGAAACTGGCCGGCAGGAACAATTGCCTACATCCTCCCAGTGATCCAAGAGGTGGTCATCCAAGAAGGGGAAGCAGCAGAAGGGGAGTTAAGATGGAGGGGGGGGGGGGGGGGGGGGGGAAGAGCGACACTGAAATGGATTAGTAGAGGGGGGGGGGGGGGGGGGGGGGGGGGGGGGGGGTCCTTTCACCGATCAGAGAAAGAAATTTACTGCATCTGCGAGTCTGCATTACAAGATTTCCGGCAATGCCACAGTCAGGAATGAGCGGGGCAGAGATGGGTCAACGATGAGTTCCTTGAGGCCAGCAACTGTCAAGGCGTACAATTCATTCACAGCACAATGGTAAGGCTTTGTAACTTGATACAAAATGTCTTGTGACTCGTTTGTCCACGTTTCTCTTGGCGGCTCGCTAACATTTATTTAAGATTTGTTTATATTTCCGCCTGCAGTCGTCTCACTTTGCAACTTAATATAAAATAGTACTTCCTTCACATGTTCATATTCTAAAATTGTTCAAACCTATGTTAGAAACGGCAAGCGTAGATGCATCCCAGTCCTCAGCTCACAGCACAAGAATGGTCAGCATATTGGCAGCATTCTCTAAAGATGTATGGTCAGAGGATATTATGCGGGCAATAGATGGTCAGATTAAGAGAATTTTTCCTGGTTTCACCGTCAACTTTTGACTGTGGCGTGAAAGGAAGACCTTAGCACAATCAGCCCTGGACAAATTTGTAACAAACAGGTATAGCTGAGTTAAAAATTCAGCTTACTGGATTTGCTCACGTTCCTCATCACTGATCCTCATCCACGTGCAATTATCACTTCACCAATGGCAGACCAGAAATAATTACAGAATCCTGAGAAGCTTAAGTTACCAGGGGAAAAAAATGACGAATTCAAATTATTTCCATGGTGACATTGCATGTGGTGATGTGGCATGTGGCCCACCCATTCCGAAATGATTTGACGTCCCTCT
The DNA here is from genome assembly GCA_016801955.1 of Conus betulinus. Taxonomy (NCBI): domain Eukaryota; kingdom Metazoa; phylum Mollusca; class Gastropoda; order Neogastropoda; family Conidae; genus Conus; species Conus betulinus. The sequence goes on along the minus strand of JADBJO010007435.1, from coordinate 62,647 downwards.
CGGGTTCCCCTTCTTAAGAGGAACACTCGCGTTTAAGCACTGGATGGTTTACCGTGTGCTGATGCTTCAGGTAGCTGCAAACACCAACGTCACCCTTGGAATAACCTGAGTTATCTTCCCCAGGTAAGCCTCCCTTGACCATACTAGCCATTAAACTTAAAATCAAGAATTAAGGTTCTACCCTTCAGCCAATGTGAGAGTGTACCTTGAGAAGACCTTGAGATTCATCAGCTGTAGGAGCAAGTTTGATTTGGCTCTAAATTTCATGTCAACACTAAAAGGGTATGAAAAGTCACACGTAAAGTTAGTGAGACAGTAAAACTATTCAAAATCTACCTCTATCATACTCTTCAATCCAGAGACACTACACAGCTTGAGACACACGAGACAACTGAATACATTTCTTATTAAATCATCCAGTTTCATCTGGGTCAAAAGATCTGCATCCCACTGGCACTTTTTTGTGCCACACTTTTTTGTGCCCCCCCCCCCAAAAAAAAAAAAAAAATCCAGCCCCCTCCTCACAGTCCTTTCCATTTTTTCTTTTTTTTTTTTTTTTTTTGTCCAAAACTTGCAAACTTCACCCATACAATACGACGTTTATATATTTTTGTTGTTGATGATGATGATAAATTAAATGTCACTGCAAAAATATCTTGAAATCAACGCACTTAAGCATCATCAAAATACTACAGGCCGCATGCAACATTCCCCAATTGGATCTTTCATTTCAATTCTTTTCATATTTCCTAGCTCTTACCACTACTACCCTGTCAACTTTCTGCGATGAAACAGACCATAGTGAGGTAGTACCACGCTCTGTGTTCTCTCAAAACCTAAAAGGAAAATGGGGTGGTGGAGTAGGGTGGGTGGGGGAAGGGGGGGGGGCCTATATGAATGAATAAAGCAGACCTTAAGAAGCAGGATGTGCTGTTCTACAAATGACTGAGGTCATGATACTACTAGCTGATTCCGAATTCAATAGGGGACAGAATTTACTAGCGTTCTCATCTTCAACATAAACAGGATACAATGCTGTCTTTGTGAAAATGAATCTCCACTGACAACAAACATAGCGTTAAGAAGTCCACCCCGGCTAGCCACCAAACCTTCTCAGGAAGGAAGAATGGTTCACAAAAGCAGGAAAACAGTAGACAACAGTAAAGAAATAAAAAATAAAAAGGGGGAGGGAAGGGGAGGGGGGAGCAGAGTCAAAGACAGTGGCAGAAATGAGGAAGACACTAGCATAGAACTTCCAGGAGGGAAGGAAAGGTGGGGGGGGGGGGGGGGGGGGGGGGGGGGCTATCTGTATTGAATGAGCAACCATTCTTCCTCAGGGACCGCTGACCATAACAGATTTTTTTTTCTCACTGACCACAGGGAAAAAAAAAAAAACAGATATATTCTCCTACTCATCAATGACATGATACTCACAACATAATTCTATTCCAAGAAATATGTTTTCTGCAGCAAAATCATCTTGTGAAAATACATTACAGGCTCAGATAAAGGATCCAGTCATAAGGTTACTGAGAGACGCATTACCAGCATGTCTTTTAACTAAAAGAAAAAAAAAATATTTATATATGGGTACATGGAAAACTGAGAACACTACAACAACAAACAACATTGGCATAATCAGCCTTTCACTTTCACTTTGATCATAGCCAAGCCCTTTCAGGGCTATGAGTAATTAGCAGTTACATCAGTTACATCAACACAAAGCAAGTAAGGTAGAGAGGTATATGTTACAACCATAATGTGCAACCACAACAAAAAAAAGGCAATTTACAACAGCAAAATGAAAATGTAATACACAACATCAACTTACACTGTTTGTGCAGTCCGTTTACCACAGATTTAAAACATTAACTACATAATGTAATATCCAGTACTAACTTACATTGTGCAATCCATTACCATTGATTTACATGATAATTTACACTGTTTGTTCAAATCCCATTACCATCAATTTAAAACCACTGATTACATCATTCAACTCATTCAGGCTAACAAGAAACTAATGAATTGACAGCAGCAAGTTGGGGAGGGTTGGGGATGATGGTAAAGGGGATGGAGGGGGGGGGGGGGGGGGGGGCAGGGAGTAGGAGTGACAGAGAGAGAGAGAGAGAGTTGGGGGGATAGAGGCAACTGCTTAAATAAAAGTTTGTTGTTCATTTCTGAGTTTTCTTTAAGTTACAGCTGAGTCCTGGATGTGAACGGAAATTCTCTTACAAATGAGTACTTTTGGAATAATAATGAATGCTAATACAGAGCAAACTTATGAACCTCTCCACACTTTACATCGAGCTTAAAAAAAAACAAGGGAAAAAAATTCAAAAAAAAAAAAAAAAAAACCCTGCTCAAGTGAGGTACAATAATATTCAGGTTTCAAGTTCAGGTTTCCGAAATTATATTAACACGAGAATACCAGCATGAAAAAAAAAAAAGAAAAAGACAAAAAAAAAAAAAAAGAAAGAGGAAAGTCAGATTTTGCTTTCTGTGGCCACACAACAACAAAAGCCTTTGAGTCGTGTTCTTGAATCAGTGTAGGTAAACATGAAACAAAAGCATGGGTAGAAATGGAAAATGTATCACACATGTTCAGCACACTGAGAACACAAACAGTTCTGTAAAGACTTTCTCTTCAGAGTGAGTTTTAGTTCTGTGACAGCCATGCCCACCGACACCAACATTCTGCTTTAGCACCAACATGAAAAGAAAGACATGTAAAATGTATCACACATTATGCACCGTGCATCAGGAACAAAACACACCAGACAACACGCTGGTTCCTTTAGACAGACGCAGTCTTGGTTTGTTTTTTTTTTCCACATATTTTCAGATCACAGCTTATGTATATATCTATGATGGATCAGGTTACAGACAGGATCTTGCTGTCGGCTGGAGTGGGGGGGGGAGGGGGGGGGGGGGGGGCAGCTGGAGGTGAAGAGACTTCTATTTCGCTTTCTTTAAAAATATTCTCTCTCTCCATCACACACACACACACACACACACACACACACAGACTCTCACCCAGTCAAAAATCTTGAGGAGAGAGTTCTAATTCACTTACTTTAAAAATATTCTCTGTGTGTGTGTGTGTGTGTGTGTGTGTGTGTGTGTGTGTGTGTGTGTGTGTGTGTGTGTGTGTGCGTGACCCACTCACTCACCCTCTCGAACAAACACACACACACACACACACACACACACACACACACACACACACACACACACAAACCCTCACACACACACACACACACACACACATGAGTACCAAGCATGTGCAGGTGTTGTGGGTGTGAGAGGTGGTGGGAAGAGTGTAGGGGTCAGTGCACAGCATATACATTAACACACCTGATGTCATTTTCATTGACACACCTGATGTCATTTTCATTAACACACCTGATGTCATTTTCATTGACACACCTGATGTCATTTTCATTGACACACCTGATGTCATTTTCATTGACATGTCATTTTCATTAACACACCTGATGTCATTTTCATTAACAGTCCAGATGTCATTTTCATGGAATCTATGATACTCAATATTCATCATATATAACCCATAGCCCCTTTGTTTTCATTTTTTGAAATATCCATCAATTTACTGTGCACTAGTCAAGGCAATTATTTTGATATTCCTGATTTAGGAAGCCAAATGAGGACTTCAAACAAATTGAAAACACAACTTACATGAACCTTAAAGTGCCTAGACTAAAAATCAAAACTAATCAAGTGTTGAACTTCTTGACTGATCTAGAACAAAGTGTGTCGCTAACCATAATTGTGTTCTGCAGATCAAATTAAAGATATTGATTTCCTTCATGTTTATGCAGGTTCATTTGTTTACGCTATGAGAAAGAAAGACATGGGACAGAGAAAATATTTGTGTGCGCATGTGTGTGTGTGTGTGTGTGTGCGCACGCACACATTTACTTCCACAGCAAAACATGGATTGGGGGAGGAGAGGGGAGGAAGGAATTCTAAGTGAAAGGGAGATAATTCATAATCATTGACTACCAGCATCCCTCAAAGAAAAAAGAGAAGACAGCAGCATGGCGAGTAAAATGAACTTCCAGCCTTCAGTCCCAGCAAAAAACAGGATTTGGGCAACAGATCTGTCAATACAAAAGAACGGGTTTGAAGATATAATTCAATTTGTTACAAATTTCTCAACAGCAGTGGTTAGCAAGAGAAGCTACAGCCCTCGCTTCTCCCAACATCAGGTTCAGGGCGCAAGTTCCTTCAATGGGTTAGAACAGGTTTTTTCCTGTAGTTTTAATTGTTGCACCAATCTTTCGCTTCTGTTGCTGCTGCTGCTACAAGGTTACGTTTTATATGTTGGTGAACATCCCCGCATGCCATGCCTCATTTTTTTTCCTTATTTCATCATCTTCTTCAGCACATACAAACAGAAAAGGCAAATTTAAATATAAGAAGAAAAGAACATAGATCAGGATTAAAGACGTACTGTCCATTGACTTCTGGCTAGCTTATTGTTTTTTTTTTTTCATCTACAGTATTCAGAAATAGAGTTGGAAGTGGGAGGGTAAGACATGCTTGCTCTTCACATGCAGTTACAAGCAAACTTCTACGAAATGTACAGGCATAATAACATGGCTGTGCATGCCTGTGTCAGTATGATAGACAAAAACACATCATTTCTCTCTGGTACACTCACTAAATACCATGCACACATACAGATATGATAAGCAATAGGTTTGTCAATGCTCATGTGCTTTTTCAAGACCACCTCAGTCCAAATTCTAGTATTGCTGCTCAAGAAAATAATCAGTTTGTCCCGCCTCTCTTATCTTCTTCTCTTGCCATCATTTTCATGCCATTTGTAAAGAAAACAACCATGATTTTTTTTTTATTAACACTGCAGAAAATGAAAGGTTTCCTTGGAAAAATGATACATGAATAAAGAAATATGAAAAACAGAATTGGAATATGTAATGCACTTATGTGAAATTATTGAGACAAACAGAAGTTTGGGCAGGCTGAAACACACAACACACAGTCTATTGCAATCAAATACATTTCTTCTCTCAGACTGTTGGTGTCATCTCAGAGCTTTAACTGTGGCATTTTATTTCACAAACTACTTGTGCCATCTCAGCTTTACTAGGAGCAGCCGCCGCTGTTAAGGTTCAGAGATGGCACCAGTAGTTTGCAGATGAAATGCATTTGGCTGCATGTGTGTGTGTGTGTGTGTGTGTGTGTGTGTGTGTGTGTGTGTGCGCGCGTGCATGCACAAGTGTGTATGTGTGTGTGTGCGTATGCGTGTGTATGTGTGCTTCTGTTAATACTGAAACTAACCAGTTTGTGTCAGCTTAAATTGTTTCAAACTTCTATGATTAGAAACATCTCTAAAATAGGGTCTGTTTTTATATTATCTATGTAGTGTCACTGCATCGATTTTTTGTTCACTCTACAGACAGATCCATTTTGACATTTTTTTGTTTTGCATTTTTTGTTTTGCTATTTTGGGTTTGTTACGCATGTTTCTTTTTTGGTTACCTTCTCATGGAATACATTTTCTATTGTTCTTCTCTTTCTTTCTTTAGTTTCTTGCAATAAATCTATGTTGTTTTTTTTTAATTAATGTATGCCGTTTCCTTCTTTTATCTTGACTGTAGTATCGCCCACAAGGTTCTGTTCAATACACTTACTGAATCTGGACAAGATCATCACTCCACACAACAAGAATTTGTGTCTGTGAACAGAACCACTGTATGATGACTGAACTCTCTCAACACATACAATAAAATCAACACACACACCCAGCACTTGAATAAGAGTTTTCTTTTAATATTACAATTAATTACAGCCCAACCAACCGCTAACAGTATATCAAAGCTGTGAAAAACACTCCCAAACCTTAACAAATATCTTTCAACTCACGTTAAACAACAACCACAACACAACAAAAACAGAACCCCTACCTTCTCTGAAAACATAGTTCAGTTGCTAAACATCTCAGTGATCATGAAACATGTCGCTTCACTACAAAAACTCTCACAAGCACGTACACTGAGCAAAAATGGGGGGGCTCACAGCTCACTCTACCTCCACTAGAAAAAAAAAAAATGTCTAAAAAAAAAAACCTCCTCCTCCTCCCCCACCTCCCCCCAAAAAAGGTATGAATCACGTACAAGGTATAAACTTTCTCCACTGTTCCCCTCCTTCCTCACCCCACCTCCATCCCCTCCCTCCTTCCATCCCCCACCACACACACCTAGTAAAAAACACATACAGAAAAGGCAGCTAGTATTCATGCCAGTGTCTGTGGCCAACTGCAGGTACAAATGGGTAAAGAATAAAGATTACCCTGAGGAAACCTGATGGGATATAAAAGAAAGAGGTGGAACTGGTCATTGAGAGACCATGAGATCCACAGTTCTTGACTGCTAATGATCTCTAAACTTGTCACAGCGAGGCAGTTGTTACATCCATGTGACAGGCTGGTCAGGTTTCATACGGTCCTCAGAGATTTGGAAAAGTTTGAAGAAATCAAGGTCAAATTTTTACGGTCTTATAATTTGTTGAGAACTGACTTAGTTTTGTAAAAGTTCGTAAATTTCATGTCGCCCCTTGAAAAAAAAATTGTTGTTCTTTGGATTCAAAGACCAACTACTGTAACTCGTTTCTCGCGTGGCCTAATTGGGGATAAAGGAATCCGACCGTTCCAAGAGCAGCGCCGAAATGACTGGATTCTACTTTTATCTACCAGTCAAAATAAATGTAAGATTATACACAACTCTTTGCTTTTAGTGTAAGTTAAAAGCAGTCTTCAGCATGTTTTGAGTAGGGAAATTGAGTCCAACTGGGTGTTAAAACTTTGTAAAAAGTTCATAATTTGGGGCCCTTTCATTGAGAATGAACCAAGATACAGGGAAACAGATAAGGTCATCAGGTACCGCAGGTTATCATTCCTGTATAATCATGGAACCGCTTCACTTCATTCACGTGAAACCACCACAATATGAAGCGCAGCACAAAAGGACAGCTCCAGTCTGTCTAATCTGATCTCCATTCAGAAGAGTTCAGCAGTCAGGAAGTTAAAAAAAAAAAAAAAGTCTTACAGAAACTCCACCTCACCAAGCCTTGGAAACTGTGCACACGAATGTGAGAGAGAAGGAAACCGTTCATGCAAACCTGGATGCTGTTATTTCACCCCAGCCAACCGCATAAGGCCTTTTCAGGGCTGTCAACACGGTACAGAAAAATAGCCCCATCCTAAAAAAAAAAAAAAAAAGACACACACAACAATGTGCACAAATAACAGCAATTGATAATATGAGCAGTAGAAGGGCATCTGGGAGTCATGACCTGGATGCAGCCTGGCCTCCTTAGAGTGTAAGGAGGTCAGGGCCGAAACACTTGTCTTGAGGGGGGTTCTTCACTATGGCCTTCTGCTGTCAAGCCTTCCTCGAGTTTCTTGCTGCTTGATGTCTTTAAGGCAGTTAAACTTGGCTGTGCTGAGAGTACCGGCCATTCTACTTAATTCCTAATCCCAGTCTAGAAAAATATATATATATATATATATGTGTGTGTGTGTGTATATATATATATACATACAACAACTATATAAACATTTCATTTGAAAAAAAAAAAAGACCATATGAAAGAACAGACACTACAGAGAGGACAGCTGACATCCACTCTGAACTGCAGAGTGCAGGCCTACTGTCATGCCTCCCAGTTACAAGATTACGCCATACTGCTGGCATGTTATGAATTGTGACCTCACATCAAGGAAAAAGTGTTGAAGACTTTCTACGAGACTGAGGCACAAAGGCAGAAAAGACAGCAGATGACAGTAAAGAGAGACTCAAATTAAAGGCAAAAAAAAAAAAAAAAAAAAAGGCAGAGTCAAAGAGAGTGAGCAAAAAGAAGAAGTTACCAGCATGGAATTAGCAGAGGATGAGGATGTGATTTTGTTCCGAACAGGCTCTAGCATCCCACCATTCAGTTTCAAAACAAGCTGATCTTCACTCGTAAAAAAGAAGAAAACAAAAAGAAAACCATAACAAATGTAATCCAATCCGTAAGAGAGGTGTAACAACGTACGCAAGAGAGATTCAGTACAGGCAGAATCTGCTGGAATGATGAGTATTATAGTGTGGCACATACCTTCAGCCGTGCATCTTATTAGAAATAATGTCTGCATGCCTGATCATTTATTCTGGGGACACTGGCCCTGCAGTTGGACAGATGGAGCAGCTTCTCAGTGTTCAGACTGTTCTATTCCTTCGTCTACCATTTGACAGCAAATTATCAAGCACTTGCCAGCATTACCTGTCCCCAGTGTTCACACGAAAAAAGTTAAAGGTCAACAAGCTTCCCACTGCAAGTCTCTTTTTCATGCCTAACTTAAGTCATGGTCACTATGTCAGTTGGTCTTGATTTTCTTCCTCCAAAGTATCTCCCAAATCAGATGAAATCTTGACAAATTGTGAAATCAGTTACTAACCCACTCCATACCTTGTTTGGAGAAATGAAAAATTAGTTATAAACTTTTTTTGTTACAAACATGATTTCCTTCCAGTCACTTCCCATGTTTTGTTTTTTGTTACATTAACCGCTTTTCCAAAAAAAAGAAGAAAATATATATATATATATATATATATATATATATATATATATATATATATATATATATATATATATACATTCATAAACACATAGAACATGTCCTTTTCACTGCTCTTTTTTTTTCTTTAAAGGGGTTGAAGAGAAGTGATGGAGATGAGGGATGAGAAATGATTTTTTTTTCTCTTATTCAAAAAAAGAGGGGGCCATGAGGGAACAGAGAGGAGGTGGGGGAGGGAGGGGGAGTTAGGGGGGGGAGAGGTGTGGACGGTAGACATTTCCACTTTGAGGAGGTGGAAATATTCACCTGGAGACAGAAAATTGGTAAGCCTGGAACGTTACACCATTCACCCACCTGAGGGCAGTATAACCTATTTGATTTCTTTCCTTGCTCTATCTATCAGGCTCATAGGAAAATGCAGGAAGATCCAAACTCAATCTACCAGACTTCATACATATGTATTTATATGTACACATTTTTATGTTTATCTCCATAATATATATACATACATATATTTTTTTTTCAATTCCATTTTTTTAATAATTATTTGGGTATGACATCTGGCAAGCTGGCTAGTAAACACATACATAATATTATATGCATTTCCTAAGAAAAAAAAAAACAACAAGCAAACACCTACAAAAAAAAAACTACCACAACTTGCTGTGTACATCCTACAAATGACACACCAGGAAAACAGCACAGACAGAAGCATGTGAAAGAGTTTCAATCAATGTGCAATGTAGAGTCGACCCCCAAATCCGTTCCTTAGCCTATTCTCGTTTCTATTAAACAAACTACAAACACATTTGGAGTATTTTTCACACACAAGCACAAAAGATACACATCCATTAAATTCCAGCCGATACGCAGCATTTTTATTTCAATCCATACCCACCTCCTCCAGTTCTGTGTCGTTTAAAAAGCAGCCAATATACAGCATGGAAGAAAAAAAAAAAAACGTTTTAAAAAACCCACAATTCTTTGATCAGCAAACATGTACTTAGTTCACATTACCCAACTATTTCACAGATGATACAATATGATCACAATTGCTAACAAAATTCACAAATAAAACATATAAAACAGTCTTGATGTCTTTTTTCAAATAAAACCAAATGTAATGAAGCAAAGTTTTCGATGACAATTAAACAAAAACAAACAATAAACAAAAGAATGCACCTGGAATTTGAAAGCTTTGGCAGAGACAGGGAAAAAAGCTAAACAATGCAATGTCCAGTCAACTCACTTACATTGAAATCACAACATACTATAGTTTCAGCATACAATACAGTCTCTGCTACAAACAACTCTGTACAAAAACTCCTTTCTCACAAAGATGGATCGTTTCTCTTACGCTATGACACTATTGTCAACCTGTATAGGATGCCTGCTATCTACTCAGACTTGCAATTGACCTAGCCATGCTCCACTTCCCAGTTGCCACTGACCTATCTATGCCTCACAATATTTTTTGTGTGTGTGTGTAAAAAAAAAAGTTGTAAAAAAAAACATGAAGTAAAAAAAAAGAAATACTACTGCTTCATGGTCATTTATCTCAAGATACTCAGCTTATGGACGCAGTATCTCGTTATACAGTCTGTTGTAAAGCAATGTTTCTAGCAATTCTTGACAAAAGATAAAAAAAAAAAAAAGAAAGATAAAAGTCCTTTCTTCCAAGATGTAACAAGTGTTTAAAAAGATTTAAAAAAAAAAAAAAAAAAAAGAAAGAAAGAAAGATAAAAGTCCTTTCTTCCAAGACTTAACAAGTGTTTAAAAAGGTCTGTTCCTTTTCATGAAAGCGTTTCATAGATTTCATGATCCTGTTCATTTGTGTCAACTTCCCCTGTTCAAGTAATGCTAATTGTCCCAGTACATTTTTACTCCCTCGGCTAGTACTACAAAAGCACTGTTTACGGTATAACAGTAAAAAAAAATTTTAAGTTTCAACCTATATACATAAAATAATGAGAAAAAACAGACTAATAAACAGAAAATGTATGTCCTCAGTACAGACAAAACAATGACATGTGGGGGTTGGGGGGGGGGGGGGGGGGAGGGAAGGGGTAGGGGGTAGGGTGATTACAATGTCTTTGCGAGACACGATTCTCTCAGTAGAAAGGTCGCAGAAAGGTGATTTTGTTGGCTTTCCACATCCATGGCACTCTCAATATGTCCACCAAATGTCTCTGGTTGGTTTTTTTTTTTTTTTGTGGCGTTTGCACCGTTCAGTTTCAAAACAAGCTGATAATCACTCATAACCTACATGTCATACAGGGCATGAAGTTCACACATGGTGGTGTTGTTCTAATCTCCACATGGGTAAGTACATAAGTTCTCAAATGCAGAAGTTTAAAAAAAAAAAAAAAAAAGCGTTATTAACTCATTCATTCAATCTTTTTTTTGTACTAAGTTGTGTGAATGAGCGTCACCTGCAAGCAGGGTCTGTAATAATCGCACTCTGTTCAATGACACATGGACAATCTCACATGAACTGAACAAAAATCTACAGAGAGAAGAAAAGCATAAAATACAGGTAGAAAGTGATATTTACTTTTCTTGTACAAAGGGATGAGAAATGCAATTGAACTTTCTCTTTCTTTTGTTGAAGAGACAGAGAGAATGTGTGTGTGTCTGTGTGTGTGTGTGTGTGTGTGTGTGTGCGTGCATGTGTGTGCGCGCAGGTGTAGCAAGTTGTATCACATGTATGTGTGAGTGCAGTTACATACATCACAGCCAGGAAAGAAGCAAAAATGTACAGAGAGAAGAAAAAAAAAATTTTAATGCTGACAGATCTAGTCATCATGGGAGGAAACAAAAAAATTACACCCAGTGTCTATAAACAGACATTGAGAAACAAAGTAAAGAAGTTTAGACTCGGCAAGCAAGGACAGCAGAGTCCATTTTTGTTCTCTAACTCAAATGAACACGTCATTCATGGTAGGAAAGATAATGTGTCATAAAGTCAACAAAAAAGAGGTGTAAACGTCTGCTTAAAGCAAACAGTGATTATGAAACTTGCAGCACTGTATACATATTATGACGACAGGAAGAAAAAAAAAGGAAAGAGAAAAAAAAAGGTCTTTGTTCTGTTCCATCAAACTTTATAAGCCATGTGAAATAACAGTTAAAGGAGGTACTCCGTGATCTCTGTACTGAATAAACAGGAACATAACATACTGCTCTACGATCTCATCACAGTGGTTTAGTGGTTGTTTGTATATAATATACAATACTTCTCCAGTTCAACACTGAAAACAATAATAACAAAACAAAAGTTAAACAAGTGCAGAGTAAAAGAGGAATATGTTAAACTGTCATGTCAGTATCCTTTAAAAGACAAAGTATACCAGTGAGTTCTTCTGAATCTTCCCCACCAAACACGGTGAGGCTCTTTCAGCATAAAACTCTTTGTAACACAAAGATTAGCACGTTAGAACAAAAGAGAGATTCATATATATAAGTCTTCACTTCAGACTTTTTTTTTCTTAAAAAGATGAAGCCGATGGTATGTGTGTGGGCTTCAACAAGGCTTCAACTTCATGAAGAAGAACAGTCACAACAAATAATCATCTGACCAACAACTTTTATTCCTTTCTTTTATCATGAGACTATTCCACTTCTACTTTCTTTCATTTGACACAAATTCCACAAACTACTTCCTTTTGTTAGACACAAGACTATTTCACAAACTACTTTCTTTTGTTAGACACAAGACTATTTCACAAACTATCTTCCCCCCCCCCCCCCATTTTGTTAAATATGAGACTGTCAGCATCTTGCCTTGAGACCACAAAAAATGGTGATACGATTGGGGGGATGGGGAAAAGGAGGGAGGGCAGAAAGAAGATAAATGGAGACAGCATCTGTGTTACAGATCACTGTATTTTTAAACATCAACAAACACGACAACATTCCTGATATTACTTGAAGAAAGAAGCAAGTCTTTCAATATCAGTTCCATAGATCTGATCTGATTTTCAAAAGTAGATAGGGCTAATTCATTTAAAAAAAAAAAAAAAAAAAAAAGTAAGAATGCGTTTCCGAAGGAAGGAAGCGTCTTACTCTGTTGACTGCTGGGGAGTTGCTGCCCTTTGGTATTCCTACATGAGGTGAAGCTCCATGTCTGTTGAGTGCTGTTGTGAGAACAGCTCACAGCAAACGAAAACCACCTACATGTTGTCTCCACAGACCTGAGACATAAACCATGTCATTTCCACTACTTTGCATTCATCAAGACCCTGAACTGAGGGGCAACTTTGTGACCTGTCCCCACTTGAGTATCCCTGTGGGCGTCCACCTATCAACCCCTCTCTTCTCTCGCATCACTTCAATGTAAACTCCACAGTCCACGTCAGGCAGCTGCCAACTGACGTGACTCAGCTCCTAAAAGAGTAAGAATTGTTCACAGCTGAGGTAAGAGAACCACTGGTTTGTAGCCAGCGCCTGACCACGGCTGACACCAGAGATGGGGGTACTCTATCCTTACGAGAATCCAATTACCCTGCATCTGGGTCTCACCGGTCATGCATGATTGAAATATACAGTCAGCAATCTGATTGGAGTGTTTTACAATACCCCCACTGAACTCTGTAACTGAACTGAACTCTTTAAGGGTTACCTATTAGGCGCGGCCTATAGATACCAAAACAGGTCCATGTGAGTAGCAATTGAGGTAGTTCTAGGATTAGGAAACTAAACTGATAGGGTGACGGTGACGGTAGGTGTATTAGTGATTGTCACATTGAGATAAAGCTGGTAATATTCTAACTACAGTACACCAAATGCTTTCATCATCTATGCAGCTTTCCACTGGCAGCTTTTAACAGGTACAAAAATGACATTCCATATACCTGATGTAAAATAAAAGATAATTCTGATAAAATTTGAAAAAATCATTGATTGAAGAGAGAGAGATTGTGAGAGCGATACATACATGAAAGCTGAAACTGGCTTATATAGTCACAGGTATATATATATAAAAAAAAACAAAAAAAAAAAAAACAGTGTTGAACATAAAATAAATAAATGAATAAATAATGCCCTAACAAGGAGGTTGAAGGACTGATTTCTCTTTTATATAACAAACCTGCAACAACAATATTTCTTATCAAATTTTTTTTGAAAACCCCAGGATGATTGGACAATGCAACAAGAATGCCTCTTCATATATGCTTTAAACAGAAAAATGGAAAAGGGTCAACGGCAGGATCCTGAATACATTCTCATTCATCAAAACGTCTTTGGTTCAAGTCCATGTAATGGCACAGCTCGACACATGCAAACAAAGTGAAGCGCAAGCCCCCTATCCTCTGGACAACCATATGGTGATAACACCATTCCATGCTACCTGTTCTACACACAAAACACTGAAAACTAGATACAACTCCAGCCCAAGCCTTTGTATTGCCCCTTTCACTCCCTTTCCCATTTCTTTCTCATACTCTTGGCATACGTTTTTACACAATCCAACATGAGAAAACAACTCAAACATCAAAACATGTTAGCGCTAACTGACATCCAACTATCTACGACACACGTAATGGAAAGCTGTCTGTGCAATACAGATGTCACCATATTCAAATGTCTGTGCAAGTTAGAGGGTTTTACATTATTTGAACGAGAAGAACAGCATACTACAAATGCACCATTTAACTACCAATGAAATGAAAACAGACAAATTCATCCCAAAACATAAAAATGAAAAAGGAGGAGAAGGGAAAGGGAGAGATGGGAGAAACGAAAACAAAGAGGGGGGGGTGGGGGGGCTAAAAACACAAATATCTTTTCTAGTGAAATAAAGCATATAACTCAATCCATAAATAAATAAAGACAGAGAGAGAGAGAGAGACAGAGATCAGTCCCTCGACAAAAAGTTATCGGCAGCTAAGCTTGGCGGTGGTGGTGTCAGCGTTCAGTTTTCAGGCCAATCCCACACCTCTGGCTCGAAACACTCATACTCGGTGCGGTACAACAGGGAGCAGATGAACTCCTCCTTGTCCAGCGGTTCAGGGTAGGGTCGATGCCAGACCCTCCTTGTACACATACTGGGCCAGGTCAGTGGCGATGGCCACAGACACATCCTGGATCTGGGAAAGTGGGGGGTACACACGTCCCTCAGCCAAATGGTCTTCAGTGACCAACCCTGCCAAAGCCTGGGAGAAACAGACAAGTGATAAACAGAGTGAATGCCAGTGTACAAGTCTGTAAACTGATGCATGTGTGTTGTGTGTTTTTTGTCTCTCTAACTGTGTCAGTGGACAAGTCTATATGTGCATGGGGGTGTGCACTCACTCACAAACGCTCACACACATGCACACACACACACACACATGCATGCCCACATACACACACATATGCGTGGGAATGTGCACTCACACACAAACACATGCACGCAAACACATGCACATGCACACACACACACACACACACACACACACACACACACACACACTTGTGTACACATCCATCCTGCCCCTTCCTTCCCTTTCCTCATACCTGTGCCGCGCGGAGGAACACCTTGTCCTCGATGTGTCTCACACCAGAAGCGAGGACGCCGAGGGCTACGCCAGGGAAGATGTAAGCGTTGTTCCCTTGTCCAGGATGATAGGTCTTGCCGTTCAGAGTGCATGATGGGAAGGGGCTACCACTGGCAAAGACACACCTCCCCTGAAGAAAAAACAACAAAAAAAGTCTGGTGTCTGCAACTCGGTGTTTGGCTCGTACACTGACCACATCAAGCGTATGCAAGCTATAAACCAGTTTGCTGACTCTGTTCAGCCACAGTTTCTTCACAAACACAGAGCTATGATGCCCAGTAGACCATCTCAGACTCCAAGTATGTAGTGTGCAGCCACTTTCCATTCCATGACCCAAGTAACAGAACCCATTGAGCACCATCCCATCACAAAGCTGAAAAGGCACATAAGGATTTTGGACATGGCAAGTGTGCTAGACAAAGAGATGTCACATACAAACTCCCGATTTTTGGCGTCCTGGCTTGAGGCAGTGCCTCCATCTCCAGGGGATGTATATGCCACCTGACTTCACTGCTACCCAGGTCCTTGATGAGTGCAGGCTCCCAGTCTGGGCTCCCCTGCCGATCTGGTTGTATCCTACAGAGGCACAGCTGATTGGTCAAAAGGGAGATGGGAACTCCCTTGGACCAAAAAAAAAAAAATGGAGTGTGATCACTTGTCCATGATACAGGTGAACCGTGGGCCTGTGGATATGGGAGTGCCCTGTGTTGTGACATGGTACAGGTGAAGTGGGGCCTGTGGATATGGGAGAGCCCTGTGTTGTGACAGGGTACAGGTGAAGTGTGGGTCTGTGGATATGGCAGTGGCCCTGTGTTGTGACAGGGTACAGGTGAAGTGTGGGCCTGTGGATATGGGAGTGCCCTGTGTTGTGACATGGTACAGGTGAAGTGTGGGCCTGTGGATATGGCAGTGGCCCTGCGTTGTGACAGGGTACAGGTGAAGTGTGGGCCTGTGGATATGGGAGTGCCCTGTGTTGTGACATGGCACAGGTGAAGTGTGGGCCTGTGGATATGGGAGAGTCCTGTGTTGTGACAGGGTACAGGTGAACCGTAGGCCTGTGGATATGGGAGTGCCCCTGTGTTGTGACATGGCACAGGTGAAGTGTAGGTCTGTGGATATGGCAGTGGCCCTGTGTTGTGACATGGTACAGGTGAATTGTGGGCCTGTGGATATGGGAGTGCCCTGTGTTGTGACATGGTACAGGTGAAGTGTGGGCCTGTGGATATGGGAGTGGCCCTGTGTTGTGACATGGTACAGGTGAAGTGTGGGCCTGTGGATATGGGAGTGGCCTGTGTTAAAACAAGGTACAGGTGAAGTGTGGGCCTGTGGATATGGCAGTGGCCCTGTGTTGTGACAGGGTACAGGTGAAGTGTGGGCCTGTGGATATGGGAGTGCCCTGTGTTGTGACATGGTACAGGTGAAGTGTGGGTCTGTGGATATAGCAGTGACCCTGTGTTGTGACAGGGTACAGGTGAAGTGTGGGCCTGTGGATATGGGAGAGCCCCTGTGTTGTGACAAGGTACAGGTGAAGTGTGGGTCTGTGGATATGGGAGAGTCCTGTGTTGTGACAGGGTACAGGTGAACCGTAGGCCTGTGGATAGGGAGTGCCCCTGTGTTGTGACATGGTACAGGTGTGAACCATGGACCTGTGGATATGGCAGTGGCCCTGTGTTGTGACATGGCAGCTTCCTCTGAAGAGGGCATATGAGAACCTGGCCCAACAGTTTGCACCTTTACTATGGAAAAAAATGTTTTGACATTAACATATCACACACAAATGAGAGTTAATTACTATTAGATTTACTGAAACCTCATAAATCGCCCCCTGAATAAACATTCCCTTCCACTATTGTTGTTTGTGTTTTCACAAATTTGTCAATCCAGACATACTCCTCTTCATCTGTTCTAAATTTAAGCTTTAACTAAAACCCCTAGACAACCAGAAGCAATGCTGATCATGAAACACCTGGCACAGGGGTGCTGAAGTAGACACCAAACTGATGGAAAACACACGATGACAGCTGGAGAGGATGGCAAAGGTCAGAGGGCTCCAAAGGACTGTTGCTGACAGTCCGTGCGTCGCGAGGGATGATGGACTATGCTGTCGATGATGTGTCAAGGTCTGCCTCTCAACACAGACGCATTCCTTTTATAGATCCAATAATTAAGGAATTGTGGAGGTGGTAAGTGAGATGTTTAACCGCATGTAATCTTTTTTTCTCAATCACCAAGTGAACGCGAATTAAGGGCACATAACTTTGTATAGGATGGAAATTTTCCTATTTCTTTTTCTGAGGTTTACACGGAGCGTAGGAGATGTGAGTGGAGTGGGGAGGAGATTGGTAGGAGTATCAACACAAATGTTCTTCAGCAGAAGAAGAGAAACAGACTTCCTATTTGTCTGTCTGTTTGTTGAATACACTTTTGAAATCTGCTTGTTGTTAAATGGGCAAGGGACAGGGGCATTAGGAGGTGGACCTAAAATCCCTGGAAAATCAGAGGCTTCACATCTAGGCCAAAGGAAGCAACATGCTTCTGTGTCCTTGTTCACACACCTGATGCATTAAAGTAACATATGTTGTGAAGAAAAATGCCACCCTTCTTTGTCTATGACACCCCTATCCCTTCTCCCCCCAGCCCCCACTCCAATCCATTTCTTCCTCCTCCTCCATTCCTCCCATGACCACCCAATGCCCCCCCCTCTCTTCCTCCCTCCATCCCCCATCGACCCCAGCTCTTAAAAAACCCTTGCAAAACTCTTCCCTTCATTCCCCTACAAACACAGTCAAAATAACCGAATCAAAGTTTCTGATAGTCTTGCATAACAGAGCGTGTGTGACAGAAAATCCTGTTACCTCTGTGAGAGTGTAGGCCTGCTCGGCAGTGCACTCCGACATACTGGTGGGGTTGGAGAGAGCGAAGATGATGGGTCTGTCGTTCAGCTGGCCCATTGATTTGATCACTTGGTCAGTGAAAGCTCCTGGGACAGCGGCAGCACCTGAAAGAAGAACCAGTCATAGCTTTTATATGTGTTCACCCTTCTGCTGTGATGGATAGAAAGAGACAGCAAGTTGTGGTTAAGGGAATGAGAATGAGAGAGAGTGTGACAGAGAAAGAAAGAGAGAGAGACAAAGACAGAGTTTTTTCTTTCTTTCTTTCTGCATACACAGGCCGATACTCCTGCGGACACTCCCTGTATAAACAAGCAGTGGAGTTTTGTGTGTATGACTGTTTTTTTTTTTTTTTTCCCACCCATTAAGGCAGCCATACTCTCCATCTTCGGTGAAGGTGCATGCTATGTGTAATGTGTCATCTTCGGTGAAGGTGCATGTTATGTGTAATGTGTCATCCATACCAACGGCCAAAACTGGCCTTCTCTTCCGAAAGCTGGTGACGGGATTTTAAGTGTGTGCAAGATGTTGTGCATGCGTTCATACACGGAACCTCGGTTTACAGTCTCATTCAAAGACTGTATGGAGAATGGAGTCAGAACAATGTTTAACTCCGGGGAAAAATCCCCCTGTACTGAAATTCAAACCCCCAACCCCATGATCACGAGTCTGGTGCTCTACCAACTGAGCTATTCCGGCCCCCAGAGAGAGAGTGGGAGGGAGACAGTGTGAGAGAGACAGAGAAGAGTTTTGTTGGAAGGCATATCCAGTACTGACAAAAAATAAAAAAGCTAGTCTTAATGGAAAGGAATTCAAAGTGGAAAAGTTAATTTTAAAGCTAGGTGACTGTAGGCAGAAATTCAAAAAAAAAAAAAGATAGGATATCATTTCCACAAGACAATTCAGACAAACAGATTACAGGACAAAACACGACGCACTTCGACCTCTTGGGTCCTCTTCAGGCAAAAAACAAACAACATTCAGGGCAATGAAAATGAAGAACGAGCAACCATTTATCTTCTTGTATTAGGCGCAAAATGGCTGTTGAATGAAAATGCGGTCACTGGGAAGGGGACCATGGGAGTTAAAGTGGCAATGATGACAATAATGATAATGAATACAATAGCAATAATAGTGGTGATAGTTATGATGATGAAAAAGATTTGAATTACAGAAGGTGTTAATTATAATATGACGATAATAGTTGTAGTATAAGTGGCTAAACACAGAAGGGGAGAAAGGAGAGGGGTTTTTAAGGGTAGTAGAACTGCCAGGTTTGTTTTGTTTGTTTTATTAATTATTGTTGTAATAATGGTATGACATGATATAATTGTGATTATGGTAGATTGATAATAATAATGCTTTGTAGCAAGGAACAGAAATGATCAATGAATAAAAAACAAAAAACGGAAAAGTCTGTACTAAAAGATCTCCCTCAAGTCTGCTAAGGCAATGAAAAACAGAAGCAGAACTGACCAATGAGAGCTGTGGGTTTGATGGTGTTCACAATCTCCTCCAGACTGGTCAGGGGCTTGTGACGTTTGGCGAAGGGAGCCTTGTGTTCTGAGATCCCCCCTGAGGGACGGTCCTGAGTGCACACACACACACACAGACAGGACCTGGCTAGTCTGCTGGCTAGGGCTGGTTGACTGGTGGGTTGAGTGGTTGGTTGCTTGTCTGATTAGCTTGGTGGTTGGTGTGTTGACTAATTAGCTGGATGGTTGGTTGCTTGACTGATTTGCTGGGTGGTTGGTTTGCTTGACAGGTTAGCTGGGTGGCTGGTTGACAGGTTAGTTGGGTGGTTGGTTGCTTGACAGGTTAACTGGTTGGTGGTTGGTTGCTTGACTGATTAGCTGGGTGTTGGTCACTTGACAGGTTAGCAGGGTGGCTGGTTGACAGGTTAGTTGGGTGGTTGGTTGCTTGACAGGTTAACTGGGTAGGTGGTTGCTTGACAGGTTAACTGGGTGGTTGGTTGCTTGATCAATTAGCTGGGTGGTTGGTTGCTTGACAGCTTAGCTGGATGGTTGGTTGCTTGACAGGTTAGCTGGGTGGTTGGTTGTTTGATCAATTAGCTGGGTGGTTGGTTGTTTGACAGGTTAACTGCGTGGTTGGTTGTTTGATCAATTAGCTGGGTGGTTGGTTGTTTGACAGGTTAACTGCGTGGTTGGTTGTTTGATCAATAGCTGGGTGGTTGGTTGTTTGACAGGTTAGCTGCGTGGTTGGTTGCTTGACAGGTTAGCTGGATGGTTGGTTGTTTGACAGGTTAGCTGGGTGGTGGTGCTTTGCTCGACAGGTTAGCTGGATGGTTGGTTGCTTGACAGGTTAGCTGGGTGGTTGGTTGCTTTGAAGGTGTGTGTGTGTGTGTGTGTGTGTGTGTGTGTGTGTGTGTGCGTGTACATGTAAAGGAAAGGAATGGTTTTTTGAGGATTTATGACAGGGAGAGTTTTTGTGAAATTTCTCATGTGATTTGTTTTTAAATGATTATTACCATTATACAATGTCTTAATTGTGAACAGTGTGATTTGTTTTAGTGTTGGATATCTCGAGGCTTTGTGTTTTTTCAATGTGCATGACTTTTACAATTCCTATTTTTACCATTTGCTCTCTTTTGAAATGTAAAGCGCTGTTGAGCATTTTCATGGAATATGCGCTACAGAGAGAAAAAAAATATATTATCTTTTTTAAGGGTTAGTTGGATGGTTGCTTGACAGATTAGCTGGGTGGTTGGTTGCTTGAAGGGTTAGCTGGGTGGTTGGTTGACAGGTTAGCTGGGTGGTTGGTTGCTTGACAAGGTTGCTGGGTGGTTGGATGCTTGCTAGTTTCACTGCTAGGCTGTTTCAGTGATAAGTTACCTTGCTGGTTGGTTTGGTGGTTGGTTAGTAGCTGGTTTGACAGGCTTGCTAGTGTCAGTAAAAATAAAAATCGGTGTAAGGCACCTGGTTTACAATCTACATGGAGTACCAAGCGATGGGTGGGGCTCACTGTCAGAAGGTGTTTTCTTTGCAATTCCCTTCAATGAAGCAAGAGCAATCATCATTATTACTCTGTAGAATATGGTCGTCTCCAGAAAATTCTCACATACCCCCCCCCACCACTCCCTCCTTCTTCCTTTTCCCCCACACTCCCTTATAGCAGACCAAGCATCTCGATGTCCTGCTTTACAGTATAAGGCCACTGTCCATTCGAAGAAACCAGTGCACCAAATTTTCCTTCTTCACTAACCTAGCAAAGCGTGTTTCCAATGGCATAAAGCTCTGCAGCATACATGTGGATCAAATACATGCAATGACCAATGACCAACTGTGACTAAGGCAGCTGACTGCTATTATGACAATGGCCTGACAGCCAAGTATTTTAGTGTAATCATGCTTCTGAATGTTTTTCAACCTGGAGCACACATGCCTGTATGTATGTCTGAACTCGAGGGCTTACATATAATCTTACCAAATGAAACGAACATTGCAGTTAACGTAAAAAGCCACTCTGTTGTATGGACAATTAGACTACACAATGAAATTAAATCTGAATTTGAACCCCCCTTCGTCCTCTCCTTTCTCTTTTCCAAAGTACATGAGAAGGCCTGTGCTATTGTCTGCAGTAGTGTGAACCCAGGTTCAGCACCTAAGCATGGCACTTAAATAGGCAGAGGGATCCGTGTCACTGAGAAGAGCCCATCCAGCAGGGTTACCTTGACGATAAGGCCCCTGGAGTCCACCATCCAGATGCGGCTGTAGGCCTCCTCTTTGCTCAGGCCGTCCTCTCTCATAGCCAGGGCCAGCAGCTCAGCAATGCCAATGTTAGCCTGCAAATGATAACTCCAATAATAGTAATCACAAATAAACATGAAAGAATCATTGTAGTAATCATTATGATCCCATTGTCATAATGACGATTGTAACTATAAATACAATCAGAATAATAACACAAATAAAAGCAATAAAAATTCAACCTCAAACTCATGTTTCCTAGGAAGAGGGGATGGGAGGGTGTGTAAAACAACAGCATCTCAGTATTCATGATTTCACATCCTCACTTAACCCTCCCATCTCCACAATCCTCCACCAATATCCACATCCCACCACTCCTTCAGTGACTCCCTCTTCCCCCCTCATAAACACATATATACAGCCGCATACCCACACATACCGTAAGAAGCCTCACTCTGCCCCCTTCTAGCACTGACCCTCCTCAGGGAACTGTCAATGTCAGCTCAGCGTATAGCCACCCACCAAAAGAAGCCCTCTACTGCTCTCTATAGCCAATTCCGTTGTGTCCAGCACAGTCTGCTTTCATTCAACACCCTTATGCAGGACATCATCAATTATGCCCTTTGCACAGGACAAAAACACCACAGTCCTACATCCAGAGCTCTGAAGACAGTTGACTGAACATCTCCACTGTAGGAGAGATAGCTACGTTGAATCCCTTGTACAACAGTCCCCATGACCATGCCCAGAGTGAAGACCCTGCATCAGCTCATCACAGGACTGAAAGTGATGGTGAAACTGAAACTGATTAATGCTTGAAAATCCATATATTCCGGTCAGCTTATGTATCTATTAACTTCATTGATTGGGTGAACAGAACCGTAAAATCGCCCTTGGGTCAAACAGTTTACTGTTCTAACTTTGCCAGAGTCAACAGAATAAACTGATTGTGTGAGGCTTCCCCTGTAGCAGTCTAAGTGAGTGAATGAAAAAAGGAAATCTTCTGACGAAGAAAAAACTGTTGTTACTATTCTCTCTCACACAGAAATCTCTACAGAAACGCCACAGCAGTGCTGACCTCTCCAGCCCCTTGGAAGACAAACACACATTGTCCACCAGCCTCTTGCCAGTGATGCGAAGAGAGGCAAACACACCAGCAGCCGCCACAGCAGCAGTGCCTGCAACAGTCACACCATGGCTGCATCAGATGACGATGTTGTCAGCACATCTTGACCAGACTCTATGCTGATTCGAGCAAATGAACGGACACACACACACACACACACAACTTCCTCACATCTCCTCAAAAGGAGTTTTAATTTCACCCTTTAACAGCCTTTAGGATTCAGTCCTGGACTCGACATTTAGGTCCAGCATATCCCTCCAGAAGCAGAAGGGGAATTTAGGCATGAGCAAATTTGCATGTGAAACTGAGTGCCATAAAACAAGTGAGTCTCATTCTATATTCTCACATGAACTGTATGTAAAACTTTCATTACTTTCAGAGAACACAACCACTAACAGCATGCCAGAAAGCATGTACACACACACACATACATGCCAACACACATGCATGCACCCACACCCACACCCACACCCACACACACACACATGCACACGCACACTTACACACACATTCATGGATTGTGCTGCAAATTTTTCGTCATTTTTTGAGAAAGTCAATTACACACACATTCATTTTCATTTTTTTGTTTGTGCAATCTTTTTTTCAATCACAGAAAAACAGTCATCTCACATGTTCTTAAGAGATGCTACGACACAATGACGGGGAGGCTCAGCAATAACTGTACCTTGGATGTCATCATTGAAGGTGCAGTACTGGTGTCTGTACTTCTCCAGCAGTCGAAATGCGTTCTGGTTGCCAAAGTCCTCAAACTGGATCAGGCAGTTGTGGCCATACCTGTCACAACCACACTCACACTGGACTCTTTGTCTACCATCCCATTGTCTGCAGCTTTTTCTCTCTTCCCAACAAATCACCATTGCTTAGTTTGTACTGACTGTTCAACATCGTTCCTAGGCTCTTGACAAACTGTTCACTGAACACTTTATTCATAAACAGAACAAAAATCACCAAACCATTTTTTTTCTTTACAGATAGTCAGCAAATGATCATAGGAAAAACCTCGAAAAACATGAACCGACATATCTGTCATGATATGATCTCTCTCTCCCACTCTCCCACTCTCCCCCCCCCCCCCCCCCCCCCCCCCCCCCCCCCCCCCCCCCCCCCCTTTTTTCTCTATATAGATATATATTACTTTCTTCGTTGTTCTTATAGCAAAATGAAGCAAGGCATTTCTCAGGACAGAATTTTGATGTAAACTAGTAAACCATGTCTCAAAGGAACACCTGGATATTACAAAAAGAATAACTTACACGTCTATTATTGAAAAGTAGCCTTAATCCTTCACATCCATGCTACCAAAATACACTAATCTATTTTTTTTAATTAATAAATACATAAACGAATGAAGTAAAATAAAATAAAAACCACTGGAATGTTTTGCTCTAAAGAGAGAACATGACCCATGACTGCCTCTAACCGTTTGGCTACAGCTCTCATGAACTCATCCACGAAGTCATCGTAGGCCTGCCCAGTCACTCGCTTCTGAGGCATTCCAATGTACAGAGGGTCATTGTGGAGTTTCTGCAACAGGATTCAGGAAAAATTCAACAACAAACATTGCAAAATACTGATCATATTTTGGAGGAAAAAAAAAAGAAAAAAAGTACAACAGGTCTACTGCCTGTTAAGGAAGCAACGCAGTCCCTAGTTGAAACCCCATATGGACACACACATACCCATACCACTCCCTTCTCCCTCCCCACATACACATTCAATTACACACATCAATTACTAAGCATGCCCAAAGAAACACGGACATCAACAATGAAAAACACTGTATGCAGACATGCTTATCCCAAAATCATCCATTTTCACATTTTTTTTAGAAACAAATCAGGCTATTCTGAGACAGGAGCAAGTCTGCATATGATTTGCAGACTGCCAACACAGAAAAATTAAAACACCAGTTACATTCATCATATCATTCACATTCTAGAATGCATCATTCATCTTTATAACATCCTTGTCCATAATAATTCCAATCAGAAGTGTACAGAGCACGCATTTTCAGACAGCTACAAAGCCGTCAATTCTTTTGTACATCATTGTTTCTGAAAAAAGATGGAAATTGGCCTTAAAATATTTTTTCTCTTTCTTACTATTGTAATATTTGAAAATGGACACTGATCAGCCCTTAATTCTACTATACATTATTATTGCTTCTGAAAATGTATGGAGATCAACCTTCATTTCTTTTGTATGTTTTCCTTATTTTTTAAAACGAATGGTGATCATCCCTTACTTCTTTTGTGCATTATCATTAGTTTTGGAAACTGATGGCGATTGGTCCTGAACTCTCATGCACATTACGATTGTTTCTGAAGATGGATTGTGACTGGCCCCCAACCTCATTGTTGGTCCCCCATCCAGAATGATGGGGAGACATTTGGAGGGGTCGATTCCTCCCAGGGCGGTGTACAGAGACAGTTTGCCCACTGGGATGCCCATGCCATACACTCCCAGGTCCCCCAGGCCTAGGATTCTCTCTCCATCCGTCACCACTATTGCCTGCAACACCAACATGAACAGGTGATGGAGCCAGTATTGACAGGCACAAAACACCAATATCATACAACCTTTACACTTCTATAAATTCTGACCACAAAGCTTTTTTCTTGATGTCGTATGCTTCTGCAGACACCCTTAACCAATATCATGCAATCTTTACAAATAAATTCTTACCACAGAGCTTTTTCTTGATGTTGTATGCTTCCGCATCTGTTGTTTGATCATCAAGGAGAAATGCCACGATAATTTTTGACAAAGATCAAAATTACAGCCATGTTTTGTATGTCATCTATGCATACTGACATTGCACTGCTTGTTGCTCCAGCTAAACTAACGAAATTACCATGAAGAACCCAAATTTGAAAATCTTATTCTGTATAATAAGCTGCACTGGTGAATTTGAGAATTATGGTATGGAGATTAATAGGTGGTGCTTACTGTCATCTAATATCTATGAGAAAAAGCCTTTAAATATAATCATTGGACAAAAGTGATTCATACAAAATAAAAAAAAAAAAAAAAATCACACTATAATGAACAAAACCCCCACCCTTATTGCTGTCTTCATGCTTCCTTATCACGATGTAATTCAGAATAATCCAGAATGTTTTACAGATGGCTAGGACATTAAATAACACAAAAATTATTATGCTACACAAAATTTACGCACGCAATCCATTTTTAAGTAACAACAGTCACAAAACTCATCTTCAAAACATCCTTCTTGAAAACACCATGAAACATATTAGCCACTTAAACATTCATAGTATTACAAAAGCATCTGGATATTTCAAAAATTCAAACAAAGAAACAAATCACAGTCATCCACAGTTGGCATTGCTTGTTGTGGTCTGGGATGTTACAGGTTCGAGCCATACATTTGTGGGATTGTTCTAACCCAGCCAGTTTCTTTTCTTCCTTTTTTTTTTCCCCCTTTTTGTTATCCCATTTTCTGTGCCACCTCCGCGGCATTGCACCCACACTGCTCATTCTGACCCCCCATCCACAGCCACAGTCTGGCACGGCCCATCGCAGCCACGGAACAGGCAATCCACAGGGAGCAGTCATTGTCAAGTCATCAAGAGGCAACCCCACAAGAGGAGACACTGCACTGTGGTCAAGTCATTTTGGTGGTGTTCAGTGGCGCCTGTTCTGATCCAACGCAGGCCAGACACCACCTACTAAGACCCCTACTAATGATGATGATAATTGCTTAGTTGTGGAGCTGGTGTGAGTGAGCTCTCCCTCCAGAGGGCACCCTATGTTTGTCCAACGACAGCCCCTCACCCCCCCCAAAATTTGCAGATACCGGTGAACCGACGGAATCAAACCAAGGCCACAGATGTGGAGAGGACATCAAACTGAGATCACCATCAGAACAGGGCATAAAGGGCCACAGAATTTGAGACTTCCTTTTTTCATAATACTGATCGATGAGAATGAGGATGATGAAGATGATGCTATGGATTTCCATTCTGATCTGAGATTGCATGCCAGGGCTGTACTCGACACTTACTTTCATAATATATCCTGACACCAACCAGGCCCTAGAGATAGACACCTGCAGCGTTCATCAGAAAATTTGAGCAAACACTCTCTGAGGCACATCCATTTAGCGGATGAAACATGACTGTGTGGGTACCAGTCTTCCCAACTGAGCTCGCATCAAACTGAACTCCGGGCAAGAGCCAGTCTGGGCAGAAAAATCCACATGGCTCTGATGGGTATAGAGTCCACGACCTCCCAGCCAGGAGTCCGCAATGTTAACCCCATCGCCATGGTGGTTGGTCTCCCGGCCAGTTTCTGACAAAAGTGAATGACTGCTCTATGGGCTCATATGGAAAAAAATGGATCCACACCAATGAGTTTCATCCATTTGGTGGGTGCATCTCTTAGAATATAGAACAAGTGCTGAAGGTATCTTGGTATCTCTCATGCCTGGCTGATGCTGGGGTATAATACCAAAACCTGTTGCAATACTAACAATCTTCTCGCTGCAAGGGGTGGGAAGTAGTGTTAGGGGAAAAGAAAGAAATACTGAAAATGTGAGATGAAAGAAAAAAAAGTGGGAAAGTTAAAATCAAATAAATTATTCAAAAAAAAAAAAAAAAAAAGAAGAAGAATGTCGGTTTCAATTTACCTTCACATTTCTTTCTGGCCAGTTGCAGATCATTTCATAAATGTGTCCAGCATCCTTAATGGAGATAAACAAACCTCTGGAAAAGAAGAAAACAACAACAACAATTTAATCCCTATTGTTTGCGTGTACGAAATAAAAACTAATTGTCTTCTATCACTTTCATTTACTATCACTTTTTTTTTTTTTTACAAATTTCTTTAATGTTGATTTTACTTGGGGACATGTCTATTAGTAATTTCTTTTTTAAAAACAATTATTAAGTTTTCCGGGAATTCTAGAAAAATCGTTTTGATAATTGATTATACGTAATCTTTTATTCCCCATTTCAAGATTACAACCTACTTTTAAATCACAGAATTAATATTAAAAATGAGACAGTATCTTTTGTTCCCTTTTCAACATTAAAACCCACTTTCAGATCAGGTAAATCAGAACCCTCTCAACAACTATTTTGAGAAAAAACTATCTAGTTTTAGAGAAATCTCTAAAAAGAGTTTCCATGGAAAGTGTTTGACCCTTTTGATACCAACTCTTTTGACATCCCCAGTATGTCCCAGCATCTGATTGTTTCACATTCACTCTCTTTACATGCTTCTCAGGTAACTGTTTATGAACCAATTCTTTAACTCTCCTTGGTGTAAAATAAAACAAAATGATTGTAGTTTTGAATTATGTTGGGGGGCCTTGTTGGTCTCGCGGATAAGGTATCAGACAGACTTGCTCCAAAGTCGAAGGTTTGAAACCCACTCAAGACAGCCAGGTGGGAAGAGCTTGGATTTCAAGCCATAGCTACGCCTTGCCTTAAGGCTGTGTCAGACCAATTGACAAAATCCTTCGAAGTCGGAGTGTGGCTGCCCACGTGGCAGGGTAATCAAAAATGGTCACACACATAATGTTCTCATCCCTAGCCGATGCATTTGTGCCTTAGGGTTCAAGTACTTCAGCTGTTAGGATGATCCCTGGAGTCTTTTAGCCAAAGTACGACAGCAACAACAACAACAACCAGCCATAGCTGGGTTATATAACTGAGCAGCCTTGTAGCGATAGCAGATTTCCTCTGACTGTGCCCGCTGGCACCTCACTCTTTCCTTTGAGGCTGTGATTACATGTTCCAGTTACAGACTCCAATCCACTGGATCGGATATCATAGCTTTAAACATATGTGCAGACAGCAGTCTTCTGCGAGTCCTTTGGATGAGACTTTGGACCAAGGTCCTGAGCGTGAAAGCATGCACAAAAAATTTTGTTCACTTGTTAAATCCCATACCACATTTCAGAGAAGAGCAGCCTATTACATTAGGAAGAATGACACAAATATACATCATTCTTGAAGATGGAATTTGGCTATCTTCATAACGGAATAAAAAAACAAACCGACATAAAAAATTCATCTATGTTGAATCTCAGAGATCAAGGCGGAAAGAAACAACAAAAAGACCAAAAAGATATGTTTCCTTCTTCCAACAATGAAAAATAAAGCAAATAAACAGTAGCATTTGTTTGAGCTGATGCTTAACATTTGCATCTACACCAAGCCTTGCTGTAGCATTACTGCCAAATTGATATAAGGAGTTTAAAGGTATTTTCCCATACATTCATCTCTGGATGGGATAATGACTCCAGGCTCCATCCGCAGCTTGCAATGCACAGCAAGGAAAAGTGCCTAGGGTAACAAGGGAGTTTTCCCTGACAAACTTGGCAGAAACATTCACGTTTAATAGCTGCACAGAAATGCATACAGAGAGAGAAAGAGAAGACAACAATTTCTATGGTCATGCCTACTGTAATATACTATTCCAGTGGAAATAACTCAAAAGTCGTAGTGACCTATCCTTAGATGACACAATTTTTTGATGTGAAAACGTCGATTTTTTTGAAGAGGGTAACTGAATTTACAGCAACAACAAAAAAAAAAAACTCCAGCATAAAAATTTACTTAGATGAAGAATGAACATGATGTTGTCGTTGTTGATGTTGTATTTGCAAAATTTACACTCAAATTGGTTTTTGTCATAAGGATACTTCAAATTTTCACCAGTATGGTGCTTTTTCTTCTTTTCATGCTCTTCAAGATAAATCAGTGCCAACTGACCTGAATGCACAAGCTGGTGTGAACTTTCTGTGCTTGCCCACATACTGTACATGCAAACAGACATACAAAACCTTTCGCCCCCAAACCCACCTGGGCCTGCGAAAGGTGACGCCATACTGCTGACAGGCCTGGCCCACAGTAGGGGTGTACACGATGGGCATCATCTCCTCCACATGCTCCGTCAGCACCCGATAAAACAGGCGCTCGTTGCGGTCCTGCAGGGACATCAGGTAGATGTAGCGGTCCAGGTCGGTTGAGCGCTTTTTGAAGTTGGTCATGACCCGCACCATCTGCTCATCCAGGTTGCGCACCACGGGGGGCAGGAGGCCATGGATGCCCATCACCTGCCTCTCCCTCAGGGTGAAGCCAGTGCCCTGAACAAGTCAGTGTACTCCCCTGATTTCACTGAGAGAGACACATAACACAAAAGAGTTTTTCTCCCTCAGGGTGAAGCCAGTGCCCTGAACAAGTCAGTATATTCCCCTGATTTCACTAAGAGAGACACATAACACAAAAGGTTTTTCTCCCTCAGGGTGAAGCCTGTGCCCTGAAAGAGTCAGTGTACTCCCCTGATTTCACTGAGAGATACACATAACACAAATAGGTTTTCCTCCCTCAGGGTGAAATCTGTGCCCTGAACAAGTCAGTGCATTCCCCTGATTTTACAGAGAGACACACATGGCACGAAGATTTAAAAAAAAAATAATTCAACTAGGATCTCTATAAATTCTTATCCATCAATAGTTCATACCAAACCTGATACAGTCATGGTTAAATATATTAACCTCTTCACTGCGCTATTGACGAACCGTGTTCGTCATAAAAAGGGTCATCTGCAAAGCTCAGTTGACAAACACTGTTCGTTATGATTCAACAATCTTTCTGTGTCGTCCAGCATGGGACTTAGCAAAATATGACAGCAGTGAAGGGGTTAAGCGTTAAATGTATTTTAAAGTAAGAAGTGATGGTTGTAAACAAGTGTGACTTTTTGACATTGTGATAACATATGTGAACTGAAAAACGGAGAACTGTTCCAGCACACCGATTCAATCCTGTGAGATGGAAAACCTTTGCTGGGTGTGACAACAGGGTGGTTACAACGCTTTCCTCTCAATCAGTAGGTCATATCTTTGAACCCTGGTGATGCCTGAGGAACCACAGAAGCAGCTGGATTTCCCTGACCACGTAGGAAACCCCTGGTGTAGACTTACTAGAACCTATACCTCCTTTCTTTGTACACGAATGATGAAAATCAGGTAATTCATCCAACAGATCCAGTTTGCAATACAAGTCATTTGTCAATGAGTTAAAAAAAAATTTTTTTTAAACATCTATACAGCCAAATAGATTTGCTCTTTTTTCCATCTAGGTTGGTCATGAGAGACGACTTCGCCAGAGAGCTTGAGAAAGTTCACTGCAAAATGTCCCATCCAAATTTCTGCCTTGGCTTTTGAAATAAAGTGGAGCCTATACTTTACATCTTTAGATTGTAAAATTATCCGCTCTTCCAATAACATATTCAACTCTCATTAAAAAGAAAAACCTCTAAGTATTGACCAAGCAGTCTTTCATTTGTCAGTTATTTCAAATGTATAGATAAGAGTCCGTCCTTTCAAATTTGACATTTGTGAAAAATCTCAATACCATGATGAAAGTATTAACTTGCTTCACACCACAAACAGAGGTCAGAAGTTAAAGGTTTCCGACCCAAGTAAAAAAAACAAAAATGTTTAAGGATGAAGACAAATGAGGAGCCATACCTTGTTCAGTTTGGGGTTTCTAAGGATGTCAATACCGCGGACCCTGGAGTGGTTGATGAGGTTCTTCTTGGTCCCCCTGGCGCCATGCTTAGACTCTTCTTTGGACAGCTGACTTCCAGATGTGTACAAGCTTCCACTCAGCACACGACTGCAATGCCAAAGCTTATGTTACTTTTCATGCCTCTTCTGATTTTCATCATCAAACCTTTGCTGGAAGTTACATTTAACGAATCTGACATCAAAGTAGTTATACATTTCAACAACAGAATAAAAACACAATGTACAAATGTATACGCATGTGGTTTCAACAGGAGAATAGTCAAATGTTAGTATTCACTGGAGTATCTACTATTCGTAGTATAGTGAGTGAAGTGTCGCATTAACAAAGAAATTACTTCTTTTTCATCATCACTAAATTATGAATGTCACTGTCAAACAAGCAAACATCCAGATATTATCAGAAAAGACTCAATAAATATTGTAAACAAACTTTCAACTGATTTTTCCTCTTCATGTTAATTTTTATTTTCAAAATGTAGTTTTCAAACGTGTCTGTACACATTAACATATTTCTTTTTAAACTGAAATAACTAAAACTGTGATTAATCACTTGCTACGCTTTCAAACTATATTATCATAAAGGTTTTTTGCAACTGTCCAGCTCTCACAAAATTTGGGACTAGCCATTTCATAATATAATGAAACCGTGACTAAGGAAGGTGGCACAACCAGGAGTAGCACTAGTACTTCAGAGTAATAGTAATACTTCCAAGTATTAAGCTATTACTATATTAGTTGCATAGTGTAGATGTTACAGCAATAGCAAGGCTCAAATTGTCAAAATGAGCATTAGTTGGTTTGCCGGCTGCTGCGTAAGCTACCTATCTGGTTACTTGGGAATTCAATTTGCTACTATATTTAAAATTTAAATTTTAGAAAAGATGTCAGTTCCTCTGAACTATCTTAAAGAATAATTTGGACATTTTACAAGAATGTTTTGACTTTTTTTGTAATGAGCACTCAGACCTTCAGTCGCACTGCAAAACCATGTTCAGCTGCATGGCAGACATATGTTTATCAGCAACAAAGTCAAATTCTGATATGGGTACAACATGAAGGCAAGCTGGCCAAGATGAATGACACATGAGTGAGTGGTCTACTCAATGCAGGTTGAGTGGTCTACTCAACACAGGTTGAGTGGTCTACTCAATGCAGGTTGGGTTACAATACACTGCATGACTGGCTTTGACTCAGCTTCACCACTTGAAACAAGAGTCGCTCTCTACCCCAGCCCGCGCTCAAAACAATGAACATTGTGAAACTGCCTATCAGCTTACAACAAGGAAGTAGAACTTTACATGACTCTACCTGACCGAAAATGAACTTGTCAGATCAATCTCTACATTGGCATAACATTGGAACTAAAGGCGACCAGTAGTAGTTACAAAACACAACAAAATCAGGACAGTTACTGAACCACAGCACTCTTCTGGGGTCGGGACACCGGGGGGAGCGCGACCGCCCGAGATAGAGAGAGACAAAGGGGAGGGGAGAGGTGAGAGAGAGGAGCAAAATAGAGAGCAAGAAGAAACAGACATACAACAGGCTGACAGACAAACAGACTGACACAGAGAGAGAAAGACTGCACAGGATTTTCATATCTGTGGCTCAGTGGAGTACTACCTCTGGTGAATGTCACTTAAGCATGACCTTTCCACTAAGTCACACTGTATTGTGTTCGATGAGTTTGAAGAGGAAAAGTTATAACGCCGACAGGGGCAAAATGTGCTGATATGCAAGTGTTGCTCAAAAAGTGTGGGCCAATGTGACTGTGAGAGCGCCATTATACATCACTGTCATGAATAGCAAGCTTTGCAAGTCTGTAACTGTGTTGGAAAAGAGTGTAAAAAACACTGAAAGTAGTTTGAGGACAGCCGACATTTGTGCATGCATGCAAAAGTGTGTGTGAAGATATCACCAGATGCAATCGCAGTAGTTGGAACATGTAAAAATAAAGTAGCTCTCTCTCTCTCAACTGTGATCGCAGTTCTCTCTCGCCTCTCTCTCTCACTCTATATCTCTATATAAAAAAAATATATAAATAACAAATAAAATCAGAGAGCCTGCTCAGAACTCTAAAAAAATGCTCAACCCAAAAAGGGAGCGACATAAGTTTAAAGTATGATTTAAAATGGAATAACTTCCATTTTAAATCATATAATATATATAATGTTCACGATCACACATATGTCACAAGTGTGTATTTCACAAATTTCAGTTATTTTCACACATGTCATTATTTTTTCCCATTCTTGAATAATGCTATTTCCATCTCAAATGTATAAAATCAGAACGCCTTTAAAAATAACTACTGTGCTCATGTATCCATTTGACATATCTTCCTTTTTTTTTCTTTTTTTTTTTTTTTTTCTCACTTGTGAAAATATACATTTGTGTTGGCTGCATTTATTCAGAGGAGTGTCCTTCACCCTTGTCTCGGTGTCTGATGTCTTTTAAACTAGTCTTGATTGGTTACTACTTTGTCAAACACTAACGGTGCAAAAACCGTTTCCCCCTCAACACAGCAACAAAGAAAAAAACGAAATTCATAGCCCAGAATTTCTTGTTCAATCTATTCACTCTTCATTTTTTCTTTCTTAAAGCTGAAACCAATACTGGCTCCACGTTACTGTTGAGATTAATAACCGCAGTGAAACCGACATTCACATTTCGCCTCAACGTCCTTCACCGTTACCTTGATGCGCTATTTAGTGGTTTATTTTAGTCGGTGAATGTCAAACGAGGAAATGCCGACCGGTGATATCAAATGAAGCATCGCTGGAAAGTAGTCTCTCACCTCGAAGGCTGGATCTTGCTGGTAAACAGCTGGATGACTTGCCGTGTCAAATGTGCGGGCCATGGGTTCGACCTCTAATTTGTTTCTTTTTGTGTGCCAAGCCTATGTTTCTAGCCTTGGAAGCTTGCAGTGTTTTCAACCCACACCGGAGCCAAACTAGATAACTCTTTTTTACCATGGAACGTAAGCGTTGTGTCCCCTGTTCAACTGTTTTCCAGACCTGGGATTTTTTTTTTTTTTCCATTTTCCTTTTTCTTGATTCTTCCTCAGTGAAAATCATAATAAATATTACATGTGATGTAGATGAATAGATTGATAAGTAATGCACACATATCTATTTCTCCTTGTGTACGTATCGATTTCTCCTTGTACACACACACACACACACGCACGCACGCACGCACGCACGCACGCACGCACGCACACACACACACACACACACACACACACACACACACACACACACACACAACTGACAAGGGGGCGCATAAGCACCCACACGTACACACTGCCACACCAGCACACCTGCGCACGCCCACACACACACACACACACACACACACACACACACACACACACACACATGCATACACACACATGTGCACACACACACACACACACACACACACACACACACACACACACACACACACACACACACACACACACACACACGCACGCACGCACGCACGCACGCACGCACACACACACACACACACACACACACACACACACACACACACACCACTTTTGCAACACATACGTAAACAGATCTATGTTGTTCATGATCAAGAATTTATGGAATATGCTTGCAAGAAAATTATTCTTGCATTCACATCCTCTCTTCCATTTTGCAACAAGTTCAACATATTTAGGCTCTATGGTGTCGAGACCATGAGACCATTGAACGGCGCAAATTCTTTAACTTACAGTTTAAGTCTAAACTTACCACAAGTAACATTGATGAACCAGACCCCATGATCCAAAAGGTCTTGCCTACCTTGATAAAACTTTCCCCTTCCCCCACCCCCACCCCCACCCCCGCCCCGCAAGAAAAGGCGTTGATGTATTTGAAAGCTTGTCCCTACTTCATTCTCCTGCACTCCCCCACCCCACCCCCCACCCCCCGCCCCCATGCTTCAAGACATACGTCGTTCCAAACAGACATATCTTAAGTACACATTAAGATGACAATTATTAGTGATAATTGTCATATATGTCGCGTTCAGTGTCATATGAAACAGAATGCTGTGGGACTCTTTCAGAGAAATCACATACCACCTCGGGTGCGTGCGAACGTTAAACCTCGATTTACCAACAAAGACATCAGGGGAGGCAAACCAGGCGACCGGCACAAAGAAAGACCTGAACTTGATGTCAGGTCGGGACGACCCTTTATTTATAGATAATGTGAGTGATGTCACTGATGTCTTTGTTAAAAACAGATTTAATTGTTCTCTGAGAGCTGACGGTTGGCGTAATTCTAGTCTCATTTTCTGACCAAGTTGTGCAGTCAGAATGCTTACTTGGATCATGTTTCATGGCTTGTCACCTGTGTATATATTTACAACGCGTGAAACTGTGTACATGCTTCTCTCTCTCTCTCTCTCTCTCTCTCTCTCTCTCTCTTCCATATACCAGGGCACACCTTCTGTTATGCTGCATATTTAAACTGATACGCCTGTTCCTTTCTACTGATTTTTTAACCAGAAAAATGATATAAATGAGAGATATGTTTACCCTTAGTTTTATTGATGATTGTAATTATATCATGATGAATGAATGTTGTGGTCTGTCACACTGTCACTCGTGCACACACGCATTCATGACAGCATTTACTCCATACGCACACGCAATCCCTCCAGTCAACCAAAAGGCGCACTACACAGAATGTTTTTTTCTTCTCCCCTCTCCTCCGGGGGGAAAGCACTTTACTAAATGAATCGAACAATTCCGACAATGTTTAGTACATTCCAGTAATTAATAAACAACTCTATACATGTTTTCTCTCTCTTCACACAGAGAGATAAATCAAGTTACGAACTGATATCAATAAATTCTTACAAGATTCCTCCTTCTTGCCGAAGAAAGAATACCCACATCCTCCAAGAATAGAGAAAGTCATGGCCTTTTACATAACATTGGCCCAAGATCCAGACCAGGAGAACAAATCATTCATGCATTCATGATGCCATACCTGCATCAGAGAAATCACTCGCCCCATACTGTCATGATGCCCTCTCCGCATCAGAAAACGTGCTGATCCCTTGAATTCTCCAGTCACTGGGGGAACGATGAGATCCGACTCCTCTACCCGGGGTCTTTCAATTGCTGGGGGCTGACTATCGGTGTGTTCCCCACACCATGACTATCATTAAACCCCATCAGATTAAGCAGATGCCGTTTGCAGCATCAGAGGAAGAATAGCTGGCGGAGTGAAGAGAGGTGAAGGGCTGAAACACAAACAAGGTTCATGTAAGTAACCTGCTTTTTCCCCTGTACCTTTCCCCTACTATCTATGGCTCACCTGGTAATGACTGGTCCTGCGGTGAGGACCCCTTGACCAACGTCCTGACAGGTTCGAGTCTTTAGGCCATCTCCTGGGCTAAAACTAATTCTTTCCTCCCTCCTTCTAGTGAGTGCATACACAGTGTTCAAAACACATGACCAGCACCTTACCAGCCCTTATTAAACCATCTCTCAGTGGTCACTTTCACCCAATGACCACCATTGTTTATTTCGCTGAGTGATCCTCACAATTATTGGGGACGCCCGCTACACTAGTCAAGCCACATTAATATTCTTCCTTTTTAGTTGTGGCATGTGGCACTAGACTACCTGTGATGGAGCGTCACATGCCTTGGTGTGAGGCTACGTCACATGACATGGTCACTGATTTCATCGGTGCATTGTCATTAATTGACTGATGTCCTAATAATTCTGATTTCTTGAAACACTGTAACTACACGGTGATAAATGTGTGTCCTGATTGCTGTTAATTATATTGATGTATTGTTGCTCTTTATTCAAATTCCATGATAATGTTTATCTTACAATATTTTGGACAAGAAAAATGAAAATATAATCTCTCTCTCTCTCTCTCTCTCTCTCTCTCTCTCTCTCTCTCTCTCTCTCTCTCTCTCTCCTCTCTCTCTCTCTCTGTTTTGTTTTTTACGCTGCTCTAATTTATCTAGTCTAAGAGCGCAATATATATCAATTAAGTTTTCCATGGATCTCTGTCAGTTTCGGGTTAAGTTTGCTTATGGCGTCTCAGAATGAAAGCGCAGTAAGAAATTTCTCAATTACTTGTTGAAGGCATTTCAGTTTCGATCAGCTCTGACTTCGTGAGAGAGAAGTCCCATCCAGTCTCTCTAGTGTTCTGTAAAATGCATACATTGTTGTAACGTCTCCCATACCGCCCCCCCCCCCCCCCCCCCCCTCCATAAGTGGCAATAGCCTTTTTTGAATAAACCATTTGAGTTCTGGCAATAGCCTCTTTTCTCTCTCTCTCTCTCTCTCTCCTCTCTCTCTCTCTCTCTCTCTCTCTCTCTCTCTCTCTCTCTCTCTTCGTATTCACGGCTTATTATCGATGTATCGTTACTTAGTAAATAGTTCTAGTCTTGGGTAGTGTATGAATAGTTCAAGAAAAAAAGAGGGGGGGGGGGGGGGAGGGGAATTATGATGGTATCTCTCTCTCTCTCTCTCTCTCTCTCTCTCTCTCTCTCTCTCTCACACACACACACACACACACACACACAGAACCATCGTACACACATCTTTCTGAGAGAGAGAGAGAGAGAGAGAGAGAGAGAGAGAGAGAGAGAGAGAGAGAGAGAGTGGACCTCATGTTTCAGACCTTTCGGGCGAACCTGTGATCCTCTCTTTGCGCCAGCTGGCATAAAAAATTGTTCCATTCCTTTCATTTTAACCTGTACGCGTGGAACCACCTAGCATGTGTCTTGAAGCACAAATGAAGGAAAAGAAAGGGAATCAACTTTCAGACACACACAAAAAAAAATCCGAAACAATCTTATTGTGTCTGTGTATAAACAGTCAGTCTTTAAAGGCCTGGTGCATCGATTTTCTGAAAGACCAAACAGTGTTACTGCAAGCTATTTCCATCATAGGAAAAACAAAATTAGAACAAATCAAAGCTGTCCTCGTTTGAAAATAGTTCTATTTTTACCTCTGCTCCTTGAGAACAATCTGTCTCCAATTCGGTAGCGAGGTGCTGTCCCTATTCCGCGGCACGGTCTAGATATGAAGCGGGTAACAGCGAAGAAGATACGCTTACTTACACAAAAGAGCAGTCCCAGACAAACCAGTGATGTTCATATCGAGACTACATGGGTTAACAGGTGGCATTTTCGTCCACCAGAAACGCCGCATAAGTCCAATAACGGGCCCACCATGCGAGTAGCAGCCACGGTTATACCTGCAGCCTATGGGCTGGATCCGATAAAACGGTTCTATCTACACTCTCGGAGTTGGACGCATTGGGGTGATCCTACCCTTACAGAAAACCCTGGGTACTGAAGCCAGTGTGCAAAGCACTGTAATGAACCACTGTGCCTCTGTGACAATGGCAGGTCAGAAGATCGCGCAACTGAGAACACACTCCAGGGTATGGCAGTACCAGGCTCTGAACCTGGAGGTGGCTTTAGTTGCAACCCACGGTGCACGACTGACAAAGCAATAAATCTTCCTCCAGTTTTCGCAGACCTTTCCAACCCTAGCACAAAAGAATCCAGACGGGACTGATTTGAAGAAAATGGAGCTAGAGACATTTCTGTGTGTGAAAGACATCAATGTTTGTTGTCTTCAGGAAACCTTTCTGCAGGTGAAAGGCTACCACTGCGTCTAACTGGTGGACCGAATCGTTGCTAGGGAGGAATTCTGACTCCTGTCAGGAAAACCTTAGACAAACATTCACATCTTGAATGCTCAGTGCCACATAAGGGTCAACCTAAACAACACAGACTTGTAGATCGTGTTGTACTTGCTATAACGATCGTCCTAGTCAGTACTGTACCCCTGATTCCAGCTTCATTGCACAAATGGTGTCGATAGCCACTCACACGGCTGGGGCTACAGCCACGTAAACAGCATAGGAGAAGAGTAAGAAGACGGGTGAAACAGTCACCATTTCTCTGACAGAACTCTATTTCTTTTTATTCCAGAAGCTGGCACACTACCACAACTCCAGACTTGGGTTTTGCCTCCAAAGACATTGATCAGAACATGAAAAGAGAGGTCAGAGATTAGTTAGGAGAACGTGACCATGAGCTTGTACACATCACCATTCACTTAAATGCCATCACCATCATTGCCCTGTTCAGCCACGCAAGAACTAAAAGAAGCCAAAGCGAAAGAGCTTCATGCGAATTTCGTCACTGTGGACCTGCAGCTGCAAGGTATAGGTATCACACGCTGTGGTTAGAGATCTCAACTCGAGTATTTCAAAAGTACCCCATGAAAGCATCTTGCAAAGGAAAGAGAACAAACCGGACTAAACTAAGCGGTTTCAATACTTACAGAACGAGATGACACAAGCAAGGTGGAAGGCAGAGACGATCGCATCGGATAAAATTCACCAAAGTCTTCAGTGGGCAAACAAATATCTCAAGACGATAATCGAAGCCCATTGCCAATGTCGGCAAGAGCGACTTCACAGATGTACCTTGAGAAGGGTGAGTAAACAAACTGTGGAGACTAGTAGAACGAGTGAAGGATGAAGAAAACAGGGGACAGATCATCGCCCGGGAGAGAATGGAGGAATGCGACAGTAAGGCACCGTGCCAACATATTCGCGAATGATTATGCTAAGTAAAGAACGTTTCACTTAACCCATTCCAGCACAGGAAAGCACAGATGATATGTTAAAGCTTGTGCATATCTGGGATTGCAGTCAACAGAGGAAAGAAGACAAAGAAGCAAGACGGTGCTAACGAGGCATGGGAGGGCTTCACCTCCGATCTTCGTCATTAATGTAATCAAGATGTTACCAAAAGGACTCTACATAGCACTTTACGCTGCTGACTTTGTGCTATGGTGCAAACAAGAGAAGAAATCACCGCAGCCAACAGAACGCAACTTACTGCTGACAAACTGGCAGCACAGGCAGAAGAATGGAACACGTGTATAGGTAAAGAGAAGTCACCTATAACACTCTTCATCATGTCGCACAACCTGACAACGGCCACAGCTGACAAGGTCACAAACATTTGACAGGAAACATCTGAAAGGCCTACAGCCAGTAAATGGAGACCAAGGCCAGAAGAAAGCTGACACGTATCAAGAAACTTGCAGGGACCACCTGGGAAGCCAACTTCAAATCGTCAAGTGAATGTACCGAGCCATTGTCAGGCCTCACCTTAAGTAGAGCTCAATACCCTGAGCTACACTACCAAGACCCTTAAAAAGGAACAGAACCAGGCCTTCTGCATTATCACGAGAACCATGAAATCAACACCAGTCAGGCTAATGGAAAGTCACAGCTATCTGACCCCTCACGCAGAAAAAGACAAAAATCTTGGTCCTAGTGACAAAGTGCGGCAACCTGCCATGGCAACCATGAACAGCAGTAATCAAGCAGCCATGAACAGCAGTAATCAACCAAGAACCAATTCAAGCATAGGCAGCAGCATTCACCTGAGCAAGAAGCATGTTAAAATACACCACACTCAAACACTATCTGTCAGCTCCATCTGCTAATCGAAGTGCTTCTACTGTGGAGGGACAAGGTTACTGTCCTATTCATATGCGGTGGTGGTGGTGGTTTTATTTTATGCCTTTTCATCCGGCAGATGATATGTTCATATGCATAAGAACCTCAAGTCACAACTCAGGGAAACTAAGATGACAATGTGAAATGTGCCCTGACCATGGCTGTGATTACTGAGGTTACATACTTTTGATCAGAAACAGTTCTAAAAGACTCACGAGCAGAAAGTAGAAGCCAATGCCAGAAGAAAGCTGACACACAGGAGAAAACTTGCAGAAATCAGCTGGGGAGCCAACTTACAAATCCTCAAGCGGGTGTACCATGGTATTGTTGACTCCGCCTTCAGTAGTGCTCATCTACCTGGGTTACACTACCAAGACCCTTCAAAGAACAGAACTAGGCCCCCCCAGCATCATCACGGTTTCAGTTTCATCAAGGAGGGTCACTTAATGCGGATTAGTCCATATGTATACGCTATACTGTACCACACCGCTAAGTTTTGAGACCACACTGCGCATGGTTTTAAAACTGATGGATAAATGAATCAATAACTAAGATAGGGGAATTTAAGAAGAGGGTCTCGTGGCTACGACTCAGCAGATGGCTGACCTACGCGTTAGCCCACGAGCTGGTTAGACCTTGAGTATCTACCAAACATTGGTTGTGCCATTTTTCTCATTGTAAGTGTATGTATGAATACACATGTGAATGTGTACACACGCTAGAGCGTGTGTGTGTGTGTGTGTGTGTGTGTGTGTGTGTGTGCGCGTGCGCGCGCGCGCGTGCAGAAGTGTGTGTGTGTGTGTGTGTGTGTGTGTGTGCAGAAGTGGGCATGTGTGTGTGATTTGTGGGATTGTGTGAGCATACGCGCGTATCTGCGTATGTATGTGTACATATATGTGTGTGTCTTCATCACAGGAACCATCAAGTCCACTCCAGTTAGGCCTGCAATGGAAGTTAAACAGAAAAATAGAAAAAAAAAAAAAAAAAAAAACCTTAATACAAAAGTTCAGCAGCCTGCCATTGTACGCACTGGCAAGAGGCTGCAGTAGGCAAATCAACGAAGGACCAATTCATGCACAGCAGCCTCATCCATGAGAGCAAGAGGCGTGGCCAAAAATACCAAACTCAAGCACCAGCTGTCCTCACTATCTGCTAGACGGAAGTGCTTCAGCCATGGACAGACGGGACTGCACTCCTTTACCGATCTGTACAAAAAAACAAAACAAAAAAACAAAACAAAACCCAAATGTCCGTCAAGTCATAGTTAATGGAAACTATGATGTCATTGCGTATGTGCTATGACCATGGCCGCGACTGCTGACGAGTACACACAGACTTGACATCATTTATGACATGGCCCACTTGTATATCATTTTACTTGTTTATGTTGTCTTTCCGACACAATGTTTCCCCCCTACCTCTCCTTTTTTGCAACTGTTCGCTTTCCCCTCTCCTACCCTTCCTGTCTCCCTCTCTCTCTCTCTCTCTCTCTCTCACAACACACACACACATACACACGCGCGCGCATGTACACACACATGCACGCGCGCGCGCGCGCACGCACACACTCACACACACACACACACACCCCTTTCCGACGCGATTCAGCTCACCTCTCTCTCTCACTCTCTCTGAACTGTCCTCAATTTCGCAATCTGTTTTGCAAACATTGTCATTTCAATCAACAGTCAGTTTCATTGCTATCTGACGTGAAGCAACGGAGGAGACCCTTGTCTTTAAATGCAACATTCGTTTTGCTTGTACTGACGACAGATGCTAAACGGCAAGAAACTCTCAGAGAACTGATTGTGAAATGGTCATTTTTCATCTCTGTGTCACTTATTTTCATATCGGTCTGTGTGTCGTGTGTCGAGTAACGCGTCACCTGTCAGATGAAAGACACGTGACGTCAGAGCATTTGACGTTTACGAGGCTTACGTTAAGCGCGTTTACTTTGATGAACTCCTGTGGAATCTTGTTTAGAAAGAGGAAAACACACAGAAAGAACAGCTGGGGGCACAGTATCCCTGTCATTTGTAATTAATGTTCAAGAGAATCTGTCCACGCGGTTTGTCATCTATTTGTTTGCATTCCTTGCTTTGTGCATTGAAATAGGTTGGCAGATGATTGTAACCAATACATCTGTTTATATCTGATATTAAAAAAAAAAAAATAACACGAAGATATGATAGGTGGTGAGTTATAAGCTCTTTA
Source organism: Conus betulinus (assembly GCA_016801955.1). Lineage (NCBI taxonomy): Eukaryota > Metazoa > Mollusca > Gastropoda > Neogastropoda > Conidae > Conus > Conus betulinus. The sequence continues at coordinate 19,457 of JADBJO010007435.1, read as the reverse complement.
TTCCAATGGTCTGTATGGTCTGACAGCAGAAAAAAACTCTCTCTCTCTCTCTCTCTCTCTCTCTCTCTCTCTCTGCCCTTTAGTTAGCCTGTTATTATCTACAGTGAGGTGGTGGTGTTCAAGTTCAACATTTGCTGTAAGATACCGACTGTTTTTGGACAACATAGAAAAGAGGCAGGCTGTACTGAATGATAAGCGTTGATCCCAGCACAAAACCTCAGGAATTGGGTCGGTTTTATTTATGTCTTGGTTTTGCATGTTTGAGGCAAATAATAATGATAACAACAACAACAATAGTAATAATTATAATAATAATAGCAATAATAATAATGATGATGATGATAATGACGATAATGATAAAGGAAAGAAAACACCCATGCAATATTAGCACCATCATAGAATGGTAAGTTTATCGGCCGCAAGTTGATTGATGGGAAGTCTTAGTGTTTTCAGGGACACAATGGCATCAGCATATAATTATACCACAACAGCCTTGGCGAGACAACAAACACCCCCAAGAATACTCAGAAATAAAGTCACATAGCAAGGCGTTGTTCCGTACAGACTCCGTTTTGCGCACTTTAGAAAAACGATCAGTAATTCTCTCTCTCTCTCTCTCTCTCTCTCTCTCTCTCTGAATGAATGAATCAAACGGGCCTGTGTTTGTAGTCACGAGGATTATTATGAAACTGACATGTGACCATTTCAGTCAGTACAGGCCCTAGTCCACGTCGACAGAAATTTTGGCGGGAATTTAACGAAGTTAGGTACTCACTCATGAACCAGGCCTACTCAGAGTACACGCCCTTGCATATGAATGTAGATTGTCATTATCGATGGGATTTGTTAAACTTGTGGCCGCAGCAGTAGGCCCAACGTGTGTTTCGGTATAGTTTGATTTCTCGTAACGAAACAAAACACAACAACCCCCCCCCCCCCCCCCCCCCCCCAAAAAAAAAAAAAAAAAAAAAAAAAAAAATCTCTCTCTCTCTCTCTCTCTCTCTCGCTTTAATATTTACAAATTAGTTGTGGGAGATAGCAAATGCAGATTAACAATTCCATCATCATCACAACAATGACACTGCAAAAATGAAATTAAAAGGAAATAAAGAACAAGCAGAAAGACGTCGGGAAGGATGAGGAGGGAGGATCTGTGAAAGATCACGATTACAAAATCCTGCAGTTCACCTGCATCATCTGGAGACAATCGTGGTCTGTCTTAAAACAGAACGGTAGTGTGTGTGTGTGTGTGTGTGTGTGTGTGTGTGCGCGCGCGCGCGCGCCATTTACTAGTTCTGTTTTAAGGACCACGTGTGTGTGTGTGTGTGTGTGTGTGTGTGTGTGTGTGTGATATGCTGCCGTTCTGTTTTTAAGGACCGTGTGTGTGTGTGTGTGTGTGTGTAATGCATGGATCCTGGTGGGGAAAAGAAAAACTGAATTGGGATCATTAGATTAACGGTAGAAACGACTGGTTAAAATTGGGTACTGATCGACATTATAACTCGACCCCATGAACTAAAAAACATTTACGAAGCATCGTGGGACTGTTGGCCCCCCAAAAAAAAGTAAGGATGGTGGGGAGGGAGGGGCAGCAGGGGGCGAGCCGGGTTGAGGTGTATTGGGGCATGGGAGAGAGTTGGTGTGGAACGCGGCACCATTGAACTGATGTTCGAAAAGGAGGTGGGGGTGGTGGGGTGGTGGGCTACTGGGTAAAAAACAGGGCAGCGGCGGGAGGGGGGGGGGGGGGGGGGGGGTGTCACATGAATAAATCATTAGATTATTAGATTTAAAAAAAAGAATTGTTGGTGATTCTGCAAGACAAATTGGACATACAGATTACAAGACAAAACACGACGCGTTTCGACCTCTTAGGTCTTCTTCTGGCAAAGCAAACAACATTCAGGACAATGAAGACGAAGAACGAGCTGTCGCTTCTCTTCTCATATTCGGCGCAAGATGGGTGTTGACTGTTTTGCCTGTATAAGATCTAAGGAGTCGAAACGCGTCGGGTTTTTCTTTTTTTTTTTTTCTTTTTTTCTTTTTGGTCTTGTAATCTGTTTGTCGATGTTGTCTCGGGCGATCGCTAACAACCTGCTAGACAAATCGGACAGATTACAAGGCAAACACGACGCGTTTCGACCTCTTAGGTCTTCTTCTGGCAAAACAAACAACATCCAGGACAATGAAGACGAAGAACGAGCTGTCACTTCTCTTCTCATATTCGGCGCAAGATGGGTGTTGACTGTTTTGCCTGTATAAGATCTAAGGAGTCGAAACGCGTCGGTTTTTTTTTTTTTTTTTCCCCATGTAATCTGTTTGTCGATGTTGTCTCGGGGCAATCACTAACAACCTGCTAGACAAATCGGACAGATTACAAGACAAAACACGACGCGTTTCGACCTCTTAGGTCTTCTTCTGGAAAACAAAACAACATCCAGGGCAGTGAAAACGAAGAGACGAGCAATCGTTTCTCTTCTCATATTCGGTGCAGGATGAATGTTGAATGTTTTGCCTGAAGAAGACCTTAGGTGTCAAAACCCGTCGTATTTTGTCTTGTAATCTTTTGGGCCATATTATCTTGGGGAATCATTAACAATTCTGTTTAAAATTTGTTTCAGTCTTCGGCTTTAGTCACCTCACTTTGAAACTAAATTATTTGATTAAGTTGCAAAGTGAAGTGACTGCAGGCGGATTTCTACAAGTCTTAAAAAGATTAATTAATGCATCCGCTTAAACATGAACACACGAATGACAAGCCTGTGTGTGATGTCTTGTGATTCGTTTGTTCATGGGTTGTTCACCTTCGGGTGTTTCTGGACCCTGGAGAAAGGTCCAGTGACGGTGAGGAAAGACTCACTGATCACAGGGAAAGTCCTGTTGACAGTGGGGAAGACTACAACTTTGGATTCTCTCTTGAGGGCACATAAGACCGTATGGCGAAAGCTTGGCTGTGTCTGGAGTGGCGCTGTCTTCATCTGTTTGTGGGAATGGGTGGTTGGGTCTGTGGGGTGTGCTCGACAGCTGGAGGGTGGTGTTTTTCGCCGGTGGGTTCTGCAGTCATGAAATATGGGCTGGTATACCCATGGGGATGCTACTTTAAGGCTGTTATGAGTTGCATCCTGTAGTCTGATTTACCTCTGTTCAGGAGCAGTTATGTCCCTTGATATCTTAATGGAGTGTTCTGCGCGTGCCTGTACCCATCGTCAACACAGCGCAGCCCTCCAGGGGTGGGCTGCTCTAAAGGCAGGTGAAGACAGTGCTTCTCTGGGTCTCCCCAGCACCTTCGGGTGTTTCTTTTTTCTTCTGAACACACGAATGAGAAGCCTGTATGATGTCTTGTGATTCGTTTGTTCATGTTTGGCGGATGTACTACTTAAACTTTTTAAGATAAATTATTAGATATGAATCGTAAATTCCATGTGCCAGACGGTCTATGTTTTTTTTTTTTTTTTTTTTTTTTTAACAGAGTTTGCAGGTGAGGGGCGTAAAAAAAAAAAAAAAAAAAAAAAAAATTAGTGAACTAGCCTGCGTCACTCTCTGTCCGTCAACCCTGCAAGAAAGACAACTCAAATTAATGTATTATTTAAACGCTTATGTCCCTTGAATCTGCGAAGGACATTTGTACTAGCAGGCTCTTACCATCACTTTTCCCTTCTCGTTCTTTGCTACGTTATCCCACTTAGCATTTGATTCAAGAGGCAGATTTCCATTCAGACTATTGTGTGTCAACTTAAATGTGCACAACGCTCGTGCAGACTATATTCGGTCAATAATCTAGCCGATCTTATTTACAGATCGCTATCACAGCAGATCCAGCGTTCTGCCCAATTAACTCCGAAAGGAATCTTCGCCTTGATCACGACACTTCCGCGCGAGCAGAAAGCAGGTAAGAAAGGCATATAATTATGGTACATTCAACATCTATGAAAAAAAGCCAGTGGAAACCAGTCGTGTGATGTGTCATATGGTGTGTAGGCACAGTATGTACAGGATACAGCACTTTCTCTCTCTCTCTCTCTCTCTCTCTCTCTCTCTCTCTCTCTCTCACACACACACACACTAAAATAAAGCCGTTTGAGAAGTTGATGAGGGGAAAATCATGACAATCCGTTTAGGACTCAACGAATTTCAAGATAACTTCATTTTCTCGTTAATGTCAAACATCAGTTTGTTGATTGCTAAGAAATACATGACAGTGACAGATTTTTTTTTTTTTTTTTTTTTTTTAAGGTGGTTCTGAAATGTAGAAATATATTAACTTGATATGTGTAGAAGAACTAGAACAATTACTGTGTTTTAAATTCTTGGAAAGGGGACACATCGAGAGAAATATTGTTTGAAGGCAAGTGAGAAGTAGAGGCCCATAAACACAGACTTTAATTTGGCTCTAGAGCTTGCAATTATAGTCAAGTTGTAGGTGCTAAAGGGTCTGGATTTCTGGATCACAAGTGGTAATAACTGGACAGAGTTAAATGATCCACTTGATTTCATATCAAGGCATTGTTCGTTCATTTGTTGTTGAGACTCAGAGAAGTATTTTAAACTATCACAGATCTACCTTTAGGTCCCAAACAAATGAAAACATCAGTCATATTTTAATGTTTTTCATTATGCTGTGTTCTACAGTTTTTCGTTGACATTATTCTCACCTTTAATTATGTTGTTGGTATCCAGGCAGGACAAATCTTGAATACTGCATTAGCATAACAAAAAACATTGAATTAGACTGTGCTGTGTACATGTTGCAACCCAATGCAAGAATTGGCTCATTATCTGACGAAGCAAGGCTCACTAAGGGATCTGTGTTCTTTGTGACTGGGCCGGTCCGGCAGATGATTCTTATTGTGTACGTAGGTCATGGAGCAACAGCCGGTCAAACATCATTCCGTCATACCATGCCAAACTGGTACATACCAGGTGGACAGACTGATACTTGATAACTGGCTGTCCATCACAGAAGTGAGTGTGCGTGTTTGCAGAAGTCTTTTTTCACATTAATGAGGTATGGAAAAAACTTAATCTGCTTCGCTCTAACCATGTATCTGAAACTTAAGAAAATTGTGTGTGTGTGTGTGTGTGTGTGTGTGTGTGTGTGTGTGTGTGTGTGTGAGTGTGTGTGATGTGTGTGTGTGTGTGTGTGTGTGTGTGTGTGTGTGTGTGTGTGAGAGAGAGAGAGAGAGAGAGAGAGAGAGAGAGAGAGAGAAACAAAATGACAATAATTTTCCTTAAGGATCTTTAGGAAGTAAAAGTATGAAAGTATGGACTTTTTGCAAATTGTTTGATCATATAAATGCCAGAGAGATTTTCTGTCTTAGGCTGACACACACAACTTAGGAGAAAATGTGTGTTTTCTATAATTATGAATGCGTACATGTCTGCATTTGTATGTGTACATGTTTGTGTGCATATGCATGTGTGTGAGTTAGGAATAGTGTATGCCTGGGCAAACACGTGTGGTGTGTGTGTGTGTGTGTGTGGTGTGTGTGTGTGTGTGTGTGTGTGTGTGTGTGTAATTACTTCAGAATATTTGATTTTGTATAGTTATTTCGACCATAATACTAACAGTATTATTTTTGTGCCATAGGACAGATTTTCATTCTTTTTTGGTGGCATTTTTTTTCACACATCCCACCCTCCATCCCCCACCCCCAATAAACAGTCTGTTTTTAATAATTTAAAGAATCAGATATATGATTATTCTTTATCATGCATTTCAGCATGATTACATGGCGCATGAAAATCAGTGTAAATACTCAGTGATTGTGATATGTGATAACAACAAGAACAAAAATTTGTTTGTAAATAAAATTTGAATATCCATTTGTAATATACATATTACTTCATGCATGCTTAAAGTCTGTAAATCATCGATTTTGATAGCATGATGATCATCTGTAGATAGTTGATTGTAAAAGCATGATGATGAGCACACCATTATCAAGATATGGAAAAGTGACAGTTGAGATGGAATCATGGATGATAAAAAGTGACCGTTCAACTGTAAGAACGTTGTTATCTGTTTTGAATAAGAAGACCTTGTTGTATATACACACAACACAGTGAGACATAAGAAAGAAATTATACCAGTGATGAATGATTGTGTTATCTGTTTTCTTTTGTTTCTTTGTTTGTTTAATTTTTTATTTTTAGTACTTCAGTTACATTTAATTATTTTTTAGTACTTAAAAAAAATTGTCCATGAAATTATAAATTCTGAAGTGGTTGCATTTTTGGTGAATTCAAAAAATTGTTAAAAGAAAATGATAACGACAATGATGATTGCTGCTGCTGCTGCTGCTGGTGATTATGATAATAATGATATCGACAGTAATGAGAATAATGATACAATATTAACAAAGGAATAGTAACAGATGAATTCCAAAACTACACATAGATGATTTATTTTTTAAAACCATTGAAATCACACACACACACACAGACACATACGCACACACACACACACACACACACACACACACACACACACACACACACAAAAAGCATACACCAGTATAGAAAGACAGAAGTGGGGGGAGAGAGAGAGAGAGAGAGAGAGAGAGAGAGAGAGAGAGAGAGAGAGAGAGAAACATACATTTTCTCCTTGTGTCATAAATGTTAAACTGAGGGAGGAAATCTTCTAAAGTGTCACTAGATTGTTCACAAAAACTGTCATTTTTACATTGTTTTAAAAAAGGATTGACAAAAAGGGAAAAAAAAAAATTAAAAGAAAGCAAAGGAAAAAAATGTTTAAAACTTGTACCGAAAGAAACCGATAACCTCAACAGGATACTGGCTTGACACATGAATGGTTGCATGGTGGTACCACTGGACAACGCGAAGTTCAACAGCATGTCATTTGTAAGCACATAAGCACACTTGTCTCAAATATTCATCTTTCCTTAACAAGTGCACATGATTTTTTAACTAACATTGCATCAACAGATTCCACCTGCAAGCCCTCAGTAGGGCCATTTTCATTGTCTTATAGGCAGACAGACAAACAGAGAGAGTGAAAAGACAAAGACAGAGGAAAGACAACTAGGAAAGAGCCAGGACAAGGAAGGCGGTCTGACCCCTTTTTATCCATTCAAAGAAAAAGGACAGTTGTTTGCAGACAGGGTTATGAACATGGTCTTTTTCAAACTGACTTACGATTGTTCTTTTAACGTGGCTGGGGGTATGAGGACAGTGTGTGTGAGTGCAGAATCAGGATGCTTAGGAAAATGACTTTGCTCAAGGGGGAGAAACAGAGGGCTCCTTGGGAGGGATTGAGTTGGAGGGATAAAAACTGAAATGACATTGATCTTTCTGCAAAGTGTTAAATGATCTCTGTCTTCTGTCTCTTGCTGATCTCACTGACTCATCACTCACTCTTTCTTCTTTTGCTTACAGCCTTAGCATAACACCTGGTTAAGCTCTTTTCCTTCTACAACATGCTGCTGATGTTGTTTGCATTTGTTTTCTTGGAATCCTTAGCATTGCTTCGATCTGTCTCCTTTCTGAGGAGGCATCAAAAACCTTGAGTATCAAAAACCTGAGTATTTATACTGTGTCGTTTTGATTACTTCAACACTGCTTTTTTGTGTTACCTTTCCCTCTTCTGCATTAGACTCTATTACTATTGGTTCATGTTGACAGGTAATTACCAGTTTTTTTGTGGTTCACATGATGGAATACAGATGAAAATATCTGGGTTTTTTTTTTTGCGTTACCTTTCCCTCATCTGCATTAGACTCTATTACAATTGGTTCATGTTGACAGGTAATTACCAGTTTTTTAGTGGTTCACGTGATGGAATACAGACGAAAATATCAGCCACTGGTACTGAGTACCGGTTTCATTTGTGTTTTACCAGATATTGGCGATGGAAAAACTGGGCCGTTGTGTTTTATAGCATATGACTTTTACTGACTGCTATGACTGGGCTGCTGGTTTTCTTTGGATTTGTCTTTGCCAAGTGTGCTGTATGGGGTTTACGAATTACTAGCATGATCACTCTTTATTGCATTTTCTGCACCTGCTCTCTGTTCAGCAAATGATCTCTTACAGAGTTACACCTCACACTCACAGCTATAACCCGTTCAGTCTTGGCCTCAGTATCTGACTGATATGTTGCAATTGTATATCCCAGTACACGAACTTGATTAAAAAATATTTTTTTTCTCTTTCTGAAATTCTTCCAGTTAAGGTTAGGTCAGCGTTCCTTTGTCACAGCGTTCCTTTGTCAATCAACCCCATTTCATTTGTAATCAGATAAGATAAAATAATGTTGCTTATAGCCCAGCCGACCACAAAGGGCCATATCAGGGCTGTCACATAATCAACCCACATCAGCTTAGATACTTTGCTTCTCTGCTCTCCTTTAAAACTGAACTTGAAAACTTTCTCTTCCCATCTGATTGACATACAAAATATATGCTGATGTTGATTGAAACTATCATATGTGCTTGGATGGCAGTATTTATTAATCTGTTTGTAATTGTTTATGTTGGAGAGGATGGGGATGGATGGAGAGAGAGTGTGTGAGGGGGGATAGCTGTATAATGGCTTGCACAGATGCAGTGCAAACGTTTGAGTGCATCATGCATTTTTTTTGTACTGCTGGTTGTTCTTGTTGGAGTGTGTTGCACTTTTGATGTGTGTCCTTGCTGCCTCAGGACATTCCACTGATAAGAACTGGTCCCAGAGATCCCTTTGTCTTTCCATGTGCAGGTGTGTGGTGGTGGTGGTTTTTTTTTTTTTCAGCTGGGATAATCATATTTCAAACTTTGATGCACAATTTTTTTTTTAATGTGCAGCCAGGGATCAAGAGTGATGCTCAGGTTTTAGTTCATTTGCTGGATCAGGTGATCACCAGCTGACTTAGATCACAGTATCAAATTCCACAGATGCACAATCCATTTATGTTGTTGCCTTTTTTGAGGATGCTTATAATTATGGATGCTTAAAACCCCACATACTGTGATGTAGTCTGAGAAGGAATCTTTGCCTGTGTGAAGGAGTGTCTTACAGTATAAACTGTGATTTCCCTCTTCTGGATATTCTGCTGATTACTTTGTCTCTCTCTCTTGGAGTCTGCCTTTTTTTTGTTGTTGTTGGTTTCTTTTGTTGTTTCTCTGTTTTCTGTTGTTTTGTTTTGTTATTTTTGTCTCACTCACAGATGTCCACACATTTTCTGTCTTTATAACTTCTTCATCAGTCTTCGTTTTAGATGTCACTTCATATTTTGGTCTTGATGGAATTTATGATGTGTCACCTTTCTGATGTGATCTATTGACTAGTTCAAAAGGGACTGTGATTTATAAACTGCTCTGAAGGAACATTAAATGTTGCAATGTGGGGATGAAAAATCTAGCACTGTGGCTGACACCAGCAACACATCTTAGTTTATACCTACAGGATGTTGATAGGTCAGCTATGATTTTATTCATTGGTGCATATAATTATCTATGCAGAAATATGTTGTTATTGCTGTTTTGTCATGGTTGTTTTAGTGTTGTTATTATTACTCTGTCTATTTATCTATTCATGTATTCATTTATTTTGCAGCAGGACTTTCTTTTATGTGTGTTCAGTGACACTCTGAAAGGGCCTAACATATACCTGGGCCATAGGTAGAATGTAAGTTTAGGTGAAGAGGTTTCTCTGATCCCCAGACAAAAAGTATGAGAGTCATTTTGTCAAACTTTGGAATTTGAGGCCAAGTGAAATGAAATGATGCTATGATCAAATGAAACGTAAGAAAGGCCTGCAGTGTCACTGACTGCCTCTGTGAGTTTGTTTTGTACTTTCTGTTTTAAACGAATGAAAGACATGGCAAGAGTTTGTACGTTTTGTACTTTCTATTTTAAACGAATGAAAGACATGGCAAGAGTTTGTACATTTTGTACTTTCTATTTTAAACAAATGAAAGACATGGCAAGAATTTGTACGTTTTGTACTTTCTATTTTAAACAAATGAAAGACATGGCAAGAATTTGTACGAATTGTACTTTCTATTTTAAACAGTTGAAAGACATGGCAAGAATTTGTATGATTTGTACTTTCTATTTTAAACAATTGAAAGACATGGCAAGAATTTGTATGATTTGTACTTTCTATTTTAAACAATTGAAAGACATGGCAAGAATTTGTATGCTAAATCCTAGGTTTTGTTGAATTAATGAGCACATACATGACATAGGTTCAGCTGATACACATGTGAGTATGAAAAAAAAACAGATCAAATGGTAATGGATCACTGTGCAGACTTTATAAGTAGTCAACAGGTAAGGTGTCTGTCTGCGTTGATGACATGTCAGTAGTGAAATGGTAGCAGAAGTCAGCTGGCACTGCATGGACGAGATAGGTAGTCAGACAGTGCCTGTCACGGAGATAGATAGTCAGACAGTGCCTGTCATGGAGATAGATAGTCAGACAGTGCCTGTCATGGAGATAGATAGTCAGACAGTGCCTGTCATGGAGATAGGTAGTCAGACAGTGCCTGTCATGAAGATAGGTAGTCAGACAGTGCCTGTCATGGAGATAGTCAGACAGTGCCTCTCACGGAGATAGATAGTCAGACAGTGCCTGTCATGAAGATAGGTAGTCAGACAGTGCCTGTCACAGAGATAGATAGTCAGACAGTGCCTGTCATGGAGATAGTCAGACAGTGCCTCTCACGGAGATAGATAGTCAGACAGTGCCTGTCATGAAGATAGATAGTCAGACAGTGCCTGTCATGAAGATAGATAGTCAGATAGTGCCTGTCATGGAGATAGATAGTCAGACAGTGCCTGTCATGGAGATAGATAGTCAGATAGTGCCTGTCATGGAGATAGATAGTCAGACAGTGCCTGTCATGGAGATAGATAGTCAGACAGTGCCTCTCACAGAGATAGATAGTCAGACAGTGCCTGTCATGAAGATAGGTAGTCAGACAGTGCCTGTCACAGAGATAGATAGTCAGACAGTGCCTGTCACGGAGATAGTCAGACAGTGCCTGTCATGAAGATAGGTAGTCAGACAGTGCCTCTCACGGAGATAGATAGTCAGATAGTGCCTGTCACGGAGATAGTCAGACAGTGCCTGTCATGAAGATAGATAGTCAGACAGTGCCTGTCACGGAGATAGATAGTCAGACAGTGCCTGTCTCGGAGATAGATAGTCAAACAGTGCCTGTCACGGAGATAAGATAGTCAGACAGTGCCTGTCACAGAACCTTTAGCAAAAAACAATGATTTGGGACAGCATAATGCTTACACAAATGAAAGCATGTGTGTGTATGTGTGTGTGTGTGTGTGTGGTGTGTGTGTGTGTGCGTGTGTGTGTGTGTGTGTGTGTGTGTGTGTGTGTGTGTGTGTGTGTGTGTGTGTGTGTGTGTGTTCATGTGCACCGCAGTGAGCGCTTGTATGTGTGTGTGTGTGTGTGTGTGTGTGTGTGTGTGTGTGTGTGTGTGTGTGTGTTTGAAACAGATGTGTTAGCTGTCTAATTCTACGCTGTGTCACAGATATGTGACTGTAATTAATGTGACATTGGAAGATATCGTTTTAATTTGTTAACTCATCTGTGTTGGAATTCATAATCTGTATTTTTTTTATGTTGCCCCATTGATTCAGAAGCAGAAAAAATAACAATAGTCTGGTCTGTGGTTGGAATGGTACACTTGAATGGGATGCTGACATGAATATTATTTTGTTTCACCTTTGGTTGATTGGTTTTTTTTTTCTCTCAGATATTTTCATCTCTGATCAAGGCCTTGTTTGAACCCCACATATCTTTGCATATATGCACACTACATGTACACTTATACACTGTCACACACAGTGTGCACGTGATGGCGCACACACATACACACACATGCTCACACACACACACACACACACACACACACACACACACACACACACACACACACACACACTCACAGACAGGTACACACATTTATGTTGGTTACACACACGCACGCATGCACACACACACGCATGCATGCATGCGCTCGCGCAAGTGCGCGAGCACACACACGCGCGCGCGCGCACACACACACACACATACACACACACACACACACACACACACACACTCACACACATGTACACACATTTATTGTTGGTTAAGCACACACATTAATCTCTTTCAAAACTGGTGAGTCAGAACACAGATGGTGCAAGTCATTCGGCATAGTCTGCCCTGGTCCACAGGTTTGAAGAAAAAAAAAAGAAAAAGAAAAGAAAAAAAAAAGACGGGGAATCAGTCAAGAAGACGCAGACATTATCGTGCACTTGGCAGTAGTGTTAGAAAATATGAATAAATTAGATCACTCTGTGATATTTCAATGGAGGTTAGAAGGTTGTAAAGGGATCCTGGGCATTTTTTTCCCCCTCTGTTTGTTTAGTTCTTCTCTTTTGAGCGTATTGAAAAAAACTGCATATTTTGCTTCTTTTTTTTTCTGGGCGACTTGCAATCCAGCTTTTCATGCTAGCTCTGACTTCTGAAGGTTGCACTCTGTGTTCAGAATCGTATAAATCAAGCTTGTACAGGGTGCTCTGCTGAAGAAAACTTGTCAATGAAAGAGGATTGGCTGTTGATACAGTGGAACCTTTCGATAAGGGACATCCTTAAAGAAGAAAGTTTTCAGAGAAGAAAATGTTGGAAGGGGTGGGATGCAGCTTGGGTGGGGCAGGCGAGGTAATGTCCAGTTGATACTGAACCAAAACTTTTATCAGAGAGAAATTTAAAAAAAAAAAAAAAAAGAAAAGAAAAAAAAAATGAGAGGCAGTGTATTTTTCGGGAGGGTCTTTAAAGGGAGGTCTAGCTGTGCTCAGCAGTATGTGAATGGGCAGAGTCTTTCCCACTGTGAACTCTTCATAGAGGCAAAAGATCATGCCGACAATGCGAACATGTACCACACCTGGATTTGTGACGGGCCAGCAGAGCGTGAAGCAAAGCCACTGGAGTAATAAAAAGGTATTAAGACAACTCTGTGCATGTGCCGAGAGCCCTTGCCTAGTAAGTTGGTAAGTTGGTGACTTATGAGTTAATGGCTTCATGTTAATATGATCAGCTTGCACTTGCCTGTCAGGGAGATTTGCATTCATATTAAGTGAAATGATTTGAGGGCATTGAATGAAACGATGCTGTCTGTTAACGCTGCTTGTCATTCAGTTTCTCTGCATTTTTTTGTGGTGATATTAAAGGGCGTAGAAATTGTACAGGTTTTTTTTTCTTGCTCTCTGATTTAGGATAGGCCTTGGGTCACAGAACATTACTGTCATTGGGAAACTGGTAAGGAGAATATGCCTTTGCAGCACTGGAGAAGTGAAAAACAGCATTGTGGGGAAGAGCGTTTCATAACCACAGCAGTGTTAAACTCCTGTGTGTTGTTGTTGATACAACTCTGTGTGTTGTCGTTGTTGTTAAACTTCTGTGTGTTGTTGTTAATACAACTCTGTGTGTTGTCGTTGTTGTTAAACTTCTGTCTGTTGTTGTTGATACAACTCACTAACTCTATGTGTTGTTGTGTTGTTAAACTTCTGTCTGTTGCTGCTGGTTTTAACACCAAGAACTTATAAGTGTCTATATTTGATTTTTTGTTTATAGTGCCATATAGAAGTGACCCTCACCCCCCCCCCCCCCCCCCCACACACACACACACACACACACACACACACACACTTGTCTCCCACCATCATTCTTCCCCTCCACACAGCTTTGCTACAGATATCTCAAAGGGTGTTAGAAAAATGGCGGAAAGAGGTACTTTTTTTATGTCCATAGTGTCTTGCTTCACATGCCAAGTGAGATGGGATGTCAGTTGAAATGCCGCAAAATCCATAGATGGAGCAGATCATTTCAAGAGTAAACTAGGGATATGAAATTTTTAGAAACTGTGTCTCTGTGGATAATTAATTGGTTGTTTGGGAATCTTTTGTAGGTACTTGCTGTGTATGAAACTTATATATCTCTTGCACACGACTCAATTATTATATTGCTGCCTAAAGTTAGACCTAGTCTCCCAACAAAAGACTCAGTTGTTACACTGTACATAATGGATGACTGACTTTGAGGTGGCACCATAAATATTTAACTGGACTGGCAGGATATCAGTTATGAGGTCTTACTGTTGATGCATTGAGAGTTGTCTCCTTACAGTGTTGAGGTCTTACTGTTGATGCATTGAGAGTTGTCTCCTTACAGTTATGAGGTCTTACTGTTGATGCATTGAGAGTTGTCTCCTTACAGTTATGAGGTCTTACTGTTGATGCATTGAGAGTTGTCTCCTTACAGTTATGAGGTCTTACTGTTGATGTATTGAGAATTCTCTCCTTACGGTTATGAGGTCTTACTGTTGATGCATTGAGAGTTGTCTCCTTACAGTTGTGAGGTCTTACTGTTGATGCATTGAGAGTTGTCTCCTTACAGTTATGAGGTCTTACTGTTGATGCATTGAGAGTTGTCTCCTTACAGTTACGAGGTCTTACTGTTGATGCATTGAGAGTTGTCTCCTTACAGTTATGAGGTCTTACTGTTGATGCATTGAGAGTTGTCTCCTTACAGTTATGAGGTCTTACTGTTGATGCATTGTTCTCTCCTTACAGAGTTCCCTCCTTACAGTGTGTGTTCATATGAAGAAAGATCATGAACACCATCAGAGAGAGATAATGTTCAATACCAACTCTGAATTCTGGGCATTTTGTCCAAACATGTACAAGCTTTCAGTTGTGTTTTATGTTTCTTACGCACAATACAGAATAACCCAGACCCCCCCCCCCCCCCCCCCCCCCCCCACCCCCCCCCCCCCCCTGTTTTCGCTCACTGCCCTGTTCCCTGCTCTGACATGCTCTTAAATGTTGTGTTGACATATCAGATTGGACTTTTTTTCATGACGATGAAAGGATATAATCTGTTGGGTCCATTGACCTTTTGCTTTGACATGACTGATAATTGGACAGGACTTGGTTTATTTGATCATTTTGAATGACGGCGTAGTACCCAGAACACCATCAGATCAGACAGTGACAGGACTTGGTTTATTTGATCATTTTGAATGACGGCATAGGCACCCAGAACACCATCAGATCAGACAGAAAAGTGACAGGACTTGGTTTATTTGATCATTTTGAATGACGGCATAGCACCCAGAACACCACCGGATGAGAGAGAAAAGTGACAGGACTTGGTTTATTTGATCATTTTGAATGACGGCAGCACCCAAAACACCATCAGATCAGAGAGAAAAGTGACAGGACTGGTTTATTTGATCATTTTGAATGACGGCATAGCACCCAGAACACCACCGGATGAGAGAGAAAAGTGACAGGACTTGGTTTATTTGATCATTTTGAATGACAGCATAGCACCCAAAACACCATCAGATCAGAGAAAAACAGGACTTGGTGTATTTGATCATTTTGAATGACAGCGTAGCACCCAAAACACATCAGATCAGAGAGAAAGTGACAGCGCATGCAACATTCAAACTAGGACTTCATTTGGACCTTCCTGTTGTTATTGTTGTTATTTAAACCTGTCATATTTTCATGATTATTTAGCCTCTTCAGAGAGAATCCAGTGTGTCGCCCTTTTTTTGTTTTTTAAAAGAAGCTTTTTTCTCCCCCCCCCCCCCCCCACCCCTTTTTTTTTTTGTTCCTTGGATCATATTTCAGTCTGTGTCTAAGGAAAGAAAAAGTTTCCTAGGGACAGTCCCCAAGGGAAGTTAGTAGATTGTGTCATGTGCATGTTGAATCAGAATGGGCACCACGAAACACCACTGAGGTGACCTGGTAGCAGTGCAGTGTCTCCTGTAAGGGAGTGCCCCATGAGTTGTTGACGACTTGATGTTGACTGCTTCCTGTGGATTATGGGTGCTGGGGCTACAGCAGGATTGGCCAGGCTGCTCTGGAAGGGGCGGGGCATAGAATATGTGATGTGCGTGCGGTGTCACTGAAGTGGCACGGAAGATAAGGCGGCAAAAAAAATAAGCAAACAAACAAACAAATGAAAGAAATTTTGTACAAAACTTTTATGTAGTGGGCTGGGAGTAGGGGTGGGGGTGGGGGGGGGGGGGGGGGGTGGGGTCTGTAAACTAATGGTTGAAATTTTTTTCTTTAGAATGAGTGAGATAAAACATTCGATGCTAACCCTAAACATGTTTGGTCCTGTTTTTTTGTTGTTTTGTTTTTTTAGTCCAGAAAGTTGATAGCAAAGAAATTGTACTCAAACCATGCTTTACTTTTGGTCATGTAAAACACAGTTCTACATGGATTAGTTGGTTTCACATGAACAATCTGCCCAGGGAACTTTTCCCTTCATTGAATCAAGACTTCACCCAGGCATCACTGTCTATCATACAGTAATGAGGTGGGTGGGGGGGATTAATGACGTAAAAAACACACATTACGTCAACTAGTTTTGACGCCGACTTCCATGGTCAGCTGAGGAAGGTTTGCAAAAACCGAAAGCGCTTCTGAAAAATGCTTTGGGTGTTTGTTGGTTTTTATTTGAATTATGTAAAACAGTCTCAGTGAGAATTCCAAGCCTCTTTTGTTGAGAGCGATATCCACTAGGCCACCATTCCACTGGTATGTATCAAAGGGCACTGCATGCCTGTGGTCACTCCTAAGAGCATGACTCATGATTGTCTGACCTGGGGCCATAAGAACATCCTGAGTTACAGCTGATGCTCTGCTTGAGCTCTGAGCTTGCATGACGCATCTTTTCCTCAGCGTGGGGTCTAGGATATAGGAAGCAAATACAACCAGGTGATGATGAGTATATCATCGTTTCCTATATTACTGTTTCTGGGTGAGATGTGTGGCTAAGGATAGCCTGTTTAGTGTCCTGTGACTGTGATTTGAGAAATATCGGTCCAGAATTCAACAGCTGTGTTCCAGTCATAGACAGCAAGGTATTCTGACAAACTGAAAACTTTGGTTTAGTTGTTGTTTTGTTTTGATTTTTTTTTTTTTTTATTCTGTCCTTTACATGTTAATTGTTGTAACCACTTGAAAAGAATTTGTGCAGATTGTGTAGAATTCAGTTCTATTTTTGAGCACTTGAAAAGAATGGGCAGATTGTGGTAGAATTCATGTTCTTTATTTTAACCACTTGAAAATAATGTGCAGATTGTGTAGAATTAGACCGTGTTTCAGTTCTATGAGTATCAGTCCCTGGTCAGGAATATGCGTGGTAGGGTGTCAAGCACTGAACTAACAAACACGCGGAGTCACTTCGGAGTGTTAAGCTCATACGCTAGTGTCCATCTTCCCTCTGCAGTTTCTGTTGCATGCGGAATGTTGTTTGTGTGACGGGGGGGAACAAACCTTGAACCATTGAATGCCATCCCTCTGAGGTGACGTTCTCTATGCCTCATGAAGGAGTTTCAGCTTCAGGGAGGTCTGTTGATGTGTTTTACCTGGAGATTGCAGAAATACCACATGCCCTCACTCCCCGGTGTGTTGCAAGGGGCTTGAAATGGTGGTTTCAGATCTCGAGTCAAGTGTTCTACTAACCTGCGACCGACGCGAACAATTATAATCACTTCGACTGTTGCATCATATCTATATATATATATAATATATTATATATATACTATGGGTATTATTAGTTATTTATTTAATTTTTATTACTAATCCTTAGTAATAACATCATACCTGTCTCGTCACCAGCTGGTGCCCTCTCGCTGTCATCCACAGCTGTCTCAGGCTGTTTTATTATTCTGATCGTCTCAGTTCTTTTGATTACCTTCTCTTTACCCTGTCTGAAAGTGAGTGTTGTGAATTGTATCACCCCCTCTGAAAATTCTGTGCTGGAAACCCACCCGTTTTTTTTTTTTTTGTATGTGTGTCTGTTAGTCACTTGGAAAAAACTCTTCATTACCACTCACTGTGTCTCTGTCTCTGTTCGCCCTTCACCTCCACTTGTGTAGAAATAAATCACAAACCATAGCATTCTGTCAATAGTGACATTCACACCAAATATCGACTCCCTGCAAAGTGAATTCTTTTTCTTTTCCTCTTAGTTGCCTTGCTGTGAATTTGTTTTTTCTAACTGGAAGCAGAATGTAGATCTACCATCTATTCTGTGCTCTAGTTTTATGTTCTTTAGTATTTCAGATGAAGCTTTCTGCTCAGAAAAGAGTGGCGTGTTACTAAAGATGGAAACAAAATGATATTTAAACAAGTGGCATGTTTATTTTGTACAGCTGTTCAAGAAAAAAGAAATTTGTGAGCGTAAATTCTCAACCACATTCAGTGAATCGTTCACGGTCATCAATGACCACTACCTGTATCTGGCGTTGACAAAACCTCCTTGTAAGTTTTCAATGATCAAAAAGAGAAAAGAATCTATGTCTGTGAAATAGGTTTCCAAAAATAGACGGATCAAACATGTCAAGTAATGATGTCTACCGGTAATGTAAATAGAATTGAGTTTTAGTTGTAATTGACAGTGTTGTGCTAGTGATGCTTAGGAGCGTTGATACCTACAACAATGCATGATGTGTTGTTAGAGTCACAGTTTTCGAAGGTTGTGACCTTTTTTGGTTTATCTTGTTTAGGGATTTGGACCTCACCTTTTCCCCTGCAAAGTGACATCACTTGAGGGCAGCGCTAGCTGGGGTGGTTCAGGTGGGCTATGATCAAATTCTATAGGCTCAATCATGGCCCACAAGCCATGGAGGGGCGGGGGGGGGGGGCTTAAACGGTTGTGGTGGTGTGGTGGTGGGTAGCAGGTACACTGTGCCACAACCACTTCTGTGCAAGTGATATGAAAGGGAATGGCCCACAAGACAGGTGGACTGTTCAGTAAAGTCCTGACTCTGTGTGCTGTGTGTGGGTGTGTGGTCGTGTGGTGTGCAGTAGTGTGGGTTGTGGGGTGTGTGTGTTGTTGTGTGGTGTGTGTGGGGTGTGTGTGTGTGTGTGTGCAGTGTAGGGTGTGTGTGTGTGTGGTGTGTGTGTATGTGTGGTGTTGTGTGTATGTGTGTGGTGTGTGTAGTAGTGTGTGTGGTGTGTACTGTTAGTGTGGGAGTGTGTGTGTGGGTGGTTTGTCGTGGGTTGTGTGAAGTGGTACTGTAGTGGGGTGGGTGTGTGTGTGTGTGTTGTGTGTGTGTGTCGTGTGCAGTGTACGTGGTGTGGTGTGTGTGTGTGTGGTGTGTGTGTGTTGTTCCCTCCTCCATTTGTCCTGTACTGCCTTGCCCGGAATTCTCATGTGGCCTTGTGTTCACCCAAACAGTGAGTCATAGAGCGCTGCTATTCTGTGGAAATGTAGAGAATGCTAACCTATGTTATTGTAGCAGTAAGGAGGACTAGGTAGTGGACATTGTTAGATTGGTAATGGGACATTGTTGTCTATGCTGCAGGTTATTCAAACAGTATGATTTTCATGCTTTTAATGGTTGTGCAGCATGTGATCATTAATTTTTTTAACAAATCGGGGGGAAAAAAAAAAAGAAAAACCCAAC
Source organism: Conus betulinus (assembly GCA_016801955.1). Taxonomy (NCBI): domain Eukaryota; kingdom Metazoa; phylum Mollusca; class Gastropoda; order Neogastropoda; family Conidae; genus Conus; species Conus betulinus. The sequence continues at coordinate 19 of JADBJO010007435.1, read as the reverse complement.
TAGGTTATAAATCAAGGGA
>JADBJO010007434.1:92500-95000 GCA_016801955.1 Conus betulinus | reverse complement strand
ACAACAACAACAACAGCAACAAATTGGGCAAATTTTAGGCTATAAACCTGTCATGCTCTGATGATGACTGCCTCGATGAAAAGTCTCATGTGGTGTGTGTGTGTGTGTGTGTGTGTGTGTGTGTGTGTGTGTGTGTGTGTGTGTGTGTGTGTGTGTGTGTTCAGCTGAACAGTTGACAGTGAATGTTATTCTGTCAAGTTCATCTGTTCCCTATCCACCTGCCGCAGCCCCCTCCCCCTCTCTCTCTCTCTCTCTCTCTCTCTCTCTCTCTCTCTCTCTCTCTCTCTCTCTCTCTCTCTCTCTCTCTCTCTCCAAAGGTTTGCTGGAGGTGTTAAAATTTGTGGAGGTCCTTTCTTGCCCTGACCTGTAAGGTGTATCAGAATTATTTGTGAATCGTGTTTTGTCCTCTTTCTTTTCTTTTTTTCTTTCTTTTTCTTTATGTCTGCCTGTCTCTCTCTCTCTCTCTCTCTCTCTCTCTCTCTCTCTCTCTCTCTCTCTCTCTCTCTCTCTCTCTGTATGTATCTGTCTATCTCTCTGTTTGTCTGTCTATCTATCTATTTATCCATCCATCCATCCATCCATCCATCCATCTATTTTTCTTTTTTTTTCTGTTTGTCTGTCTGTCTCCCCTTCTTTCTCTCTCTCTTTCATTCTTTCTTTCTTCTTTTCTCTCTTTCTTTTTATCTGTCTGCCTGTCAGTCTGTCTTTTTTTCTTTCTATCTGTTTGTCTATCTATCTATCTATCTATCTCTCTATCTATCCATCTATCTATCTATCTATCCATCTCTCTATCTCTCTATCTACCTACCTACCTACCTACCTATCTATCTATCTATCTATCCATCTATTTTTCTTTTTTATCTGTCTGTTTGTCTCTCTCCCCTTCTCTCTCTCTTTCTTTGTTTATTTTGTCGTCGGTCAGTCTTTCTTTCTCCCCTACTGTCTTTTCTTTCTTTCTTTCTTTCATTTTTCCTGTCTTTCTGTCTGCCTGTCTCACACATTTTGTCTATCTTTCTCCCTTTTCGTCTGTCTGTTTGTCTGTATTCCTTTTCCGTTCTCCTTTCTTTCTTGATAGCTAAAATTATTTCTTTCTGCTTATTTATTCATTTTGGGAATTCTATTTACTTTCTTAATAGGAGAAGAGGGGGGAGGGGTATGAATAAAGCAGAATGGCGACTGCACGACCTAGTCCCCCCCCCCCCCCCCCCCCCCCCCCCCCCCCCCCCCCCCCCCCCCCCCCAACCCCCCCTATTTACCCCCCCCCCCCCACCTTCCTCCTCGTCCCCTCCAAAGGATACGTTATGGTTTAGTTTCCAAGTCATTAGTTAACGTAGCTGTTGTTCCTATTATGTCGATAGATCTTCTGTGGTAATGGTTCTTTCCACAACAGAACACTTTCTTTTTTTTTTTCATGTCCATTCTCTACATGCGAATGAAGAAGTTTGATCGACAGGCTGTCATATCACTGAAAGCGAAACTGACATCTCTCTGTCTTTCTATTTTGTCTGCCTGTCTATCTGCTTTCTTTTCTATGCCGATTTCTCCCTATTCTTGCTATTGCATTATCTCCCTTGATTTTTTTTTTTTTAAGATACCGTGAGCTATTTCGTTCTTTTCATTCATTGTTCTCTATTTTCTCCATCGTCTCTTTCTTCCTTTTTTTTTGTTTTTGTTTTTGTTTGATCGTTTGTTTTTTGTTTGTTTCTCTTTCTTTCTTTGTGTATTGTTTCTTGCATGTGTGTGTTGTCATGACAACGGCTGTTGCCCCGGGCTGTTCCAGACCATCAGAATTCTCTCTGAGCTCTGCCCACCACCAACCCTCGCTTCTGCTTGACTTCTCCTCTGTCTGTACCTTACACACACACACACAAACACACACACACACACACACACACACTCACACTCTCTCTCTCTCTCTCTCTCTCTCTCTCTCTCTCTCTCTCTCTCTCTCACACACACACACACACACACTCTCTCTCTCTCTCTCTCTCTCTCTCTCTCTCTCACACACACACACACACACACACACACACACACACACACACACACACACACACACACACACACACACACACACACACACACACACATACAAGGACGCACGCACCACGCACGCACGAATGCATGCGCGTGCACACACACACACACAAAACACGCACGCACGCGCGCACGCGCGCCGGCGCGACCAGTCAGAGAGAGAGAGACGGACAGACAGACAGAGACAGAGAGAGAGAGAGCATGTGCAAAGAGGTGAGATAGTCTGGGAGAAGGATTGATGGTTATTGAGTGTGGAGCTTCTCACCCCCCCCCCCCTCCATCCCCCTCCATTCCCCACCACCACCACCACCACCCCTGCAGTCCTCCCCTCCCCTGTCCTTCATCCTGCCTAACTCAAGGTAAAGATGTTCCTGGAAATATAATTTCCCAACGAGCACGCTTTCTCTATATCCTCCTCCTCCTCCTCCTGCTGCACCTTCCCATTCACCCCGCCTACCCCCCC
>JADBJO010007434.1:85000-87500 GCA_016801955.1 Conus betulinus | reverse complement strand
GACTGAGTGCGTGAGAGCGTGCGTGCGTGCGTGCGTGTGTGTGCACGCGAGCGAATTAAGAATAACATCTCCATGCAATTCCAAAAGAAAAGATTGTAGACTCCTTAACAGGAGAACAGCTGACAAACGTTTCCCACGGAAAAGTAAAGTTTTGAATGAATGTCAGCCAGTTTGGTTTTTAATCTGGTTTTGACGGATTCGGCTGTGAGAGATCTCTTTATCATCCGATAAAGGAGATCGGTTGATGACTGACAGAGGAGAGATTCTACACCATAAACCACATACATTTCATTTCAGGTTTATGGGGCTGAAATGCGCGCGCACGTGTGTGTGTGTGTGTGTGTGTGTGTGTGTGTGTGTGTGTGTGTGTGTGTGTGTGTGTGTGTGTGTGTGTGGGGGGGGGGGGGGGGGGGGCTCAGGGGGGGTGTAGGTGGGTGGGGGTGTTCTTTCTTTCTTTTTTTTTCCACGATGATCTAGAACTTAGTAAAGAATTGTGATAATCTTTTTCTCTATTTTTTTTTTCTTGTGTCTCCCCCCCCCCCCCCCCCCCCCCTTGTTTCTTTTCTGTTTCTTTGTTTGTTTGTTTTTTGTTTCTTTTCTGGATTTTTCTGTTGTTTTCTTTTTCTTTTCGGGCTTTTTCTGTTTTCTTTCCTGTCTTTTTCTGTTTCTTTCTTGTCTTTTCTGTTTCTTTTCTTTTTTTCTGTCTTTTTTCTGTTTTCTTTCCTGTCTTTTTTTTTTTTCTTTTCTTGTTGTTCTTTTTTCTGTTTCTTTTTCTTTCTTTTTCTGTTTCTTTCCTGTCTTTTTCTGTTTTTCTTTTTTTCTGTTTCTTTCTTGCCTTTTTCTGTTTCTGTTTCTTTCTGTCTTTTTCTGTTTTTTTTCCTGTCTTTTCCTTTTTTTCTTTCTTGTTTTTTTTTTTCTGTTTCCTTCCTGTTTCTTTCTTTCTTTTTTTCTGTTTCTTTTTCCTGTTTCTTTTCCTAGATCCTGTCTTTTCCTGTTTTTTCTTTCCTGTCTTTTTCCTGTTTCTGTCCTGTCTTTTTGTTGTTGTTGTTGTTGTTTTCATTTCTGGCTTTTTCTGTTGTTTTCTTTTCTTTTTTTTTTCTTTTTCTCCTGTTTCTTTCCTGTCCTTTTTCTGTTTCTTTCTTGTCTTTATCTGTTTCTTTCCTGTCTTTTTCTGTTTCTTTTCTTGTCTTTTTTTCTGTTTCTTTCCTCTCTCTTTTCTGTTTCTTTCCTGTCTTTTTTTTTTCTGTTTCTTTCTTGTCTTTTTTCTGTTTCTTCTTTTCTTTCTTCTTTTTCTGTTTCTTTCTTTCTTTCTTTCTTTCTGTTTCTTTCCTGATTCTTTCTGGTCTTTTTCTGTTTCTTTCCTGTCTTTTTCTCTTGTTTCTTTTTTTTTCTGTTTCCTTCCTGTTTCTTTCCTAGATCCTGTCTTTTCCTGTTCCTTTCCTGTTTCTTTCCTTTTCTTTCTGTCCTTTTTCTGTTTCTTTCCTGTCTTTTTTTTCCCTTCTTTTTTCTTTTTTTTTTCTGTCTTTTTTTCTTCTGTTTCCTGGGGGGGGGGGGGGGGGGGGGGGGGGGTTTTCCTGGGGGGGGGGGGTCTTTTTTTTTTGTTTCTTTTCTGTTCTTTTTCCTGTTCCTTTCCTGTCTTTTTCTGTTTCTTTCCTGTCTTTTCTTTTTCTTTCTTTTCTCCTTTTCTTTTTGTTTTCCGTTTCTTTTTTTTCTGTTTTTCTTCTGTTTCTTTTCTCTTTCTTTTTTTCTGTTTTTTTTTCTTTTCTTTTTCTTTTTTCTGTCTTTTCTTTCTGTTCTTTTGTCTTTTTCTTTTTCTTTTTGTTCTTTATTGTTTTCTGTTTCTTTTTTTTTCTGTTCCTTTTCTGTTATTTTTCTGTTTCTTTTTTTTCTTCTCTCTCTCTTTTCTGTTTCTTTTCTGTTCTTTTTCTCTTTTTCTTTCCTATCATCTGTTTCTTTTCTGTTCTTTTTTTTTCTGTTTCTTTTTCTGTCTTTTTTTCTGTATCTTTTCTGTCTTTTTTTTTCTTCCTTTCTCTCTTTTTTTGTTTTTGTTTTGTTTCTTTCTTTCCTGTCTTTTTCTGTTTTCTTTTCTGTTTCTTTTTCTCTTTTCTTTCCTGTCATCTGTTTCTTTTCTGTTCTTTTTTTTTCTGTTTCTTTTCTGTCTTTTTCTGTATCTTTTCTGTCTTTTTTTTACTTCCTTTCTCTCTTGTTATGTTTTGTTTTGTTTGTTTTCTTTGTTTCTTTCCTGTCTTTTTCTGTTTTCTTTTCTGTCTTTTTCTGTTTTTTTTCCTGTCTTCCTCTGTTTCTTTTCTGTTTTGTTTTGTTTTTTTTTTGTTTCTGTTCTTTCTTTCTTTTTCTGTCTTTCCCTGTTTCTTTTCTGTCTCTTCTATTTCTTTTCTTTGTTTTGTCTGTTTCTTTTCTGCTCCTTTTCTGTGTCTTTTTTTCTCTCTTTTCTCTCTTTCTTCTTCTTTTCTTTTTTTTTTGTCTTTTATCTCTCGTATTT
>JADBJO010007434.1:65000-70000 GCA_016801955.1 Conus betulinus | reverse complement strand
TTTCTCTCTCCCCGCTCCATCCTCCTTTCACTCCCCTTCCCCTGCCTCTTCCTCCCTCCCCCCCCCCCCCCCCAATTTTCTCGCTCACGCCCCCCCCCCCCCCTCCCCCCGTCCCTGTCCACGCTCTGTCCCTAAATGATGAATAGATCTAATGCCCACAGATTGAAACGATTCTTGCTATAGAACAAATCGATATCCTTTTGGGTTTAAAAAAAAAAGAAAAAAAAAAGCTACAAAATTCATCCTAAATACACAGAGCATATAAACTAGTCACATAAAGTTAAGCACAGTTTACATGTACCCGCATAATTTCCAAAATATAAAAGCCACGATTTTGAAATTGGGAACAGATTTAATTCATTATCTTGTTCCAACGTACATTGAATTTCATTGGGATCGAATGAACGGTTGTTGATTTACAGACAATTAAACAGAGGATGGGTCGAAATCAAAGTTCGCAAAATCTGTTCAGTTCACAAAATCATTTCAATAGTGGGTGTGGCCACCGCCATTGGCGAGACATTCCACGCAGCGACTCCTCATCGAGTTGACCAGTGTTCTGATGACCCTCTGAGGGATTCTCTGCCATTCCAGTTGCAGCATTTGGAAGAGATCCTGGCGGTCTCTGGGAGGTGGATGGTTCTCCTTCACACGTCTCCCCAACTCATCCCACATATGCTCGATGGGATTGAGGTCGGGACTATACGCCGGGAAGATCATCCTGTTGATGCCGGCCTGCACAATGAAGTTTTCGGCCACCCGGGCCCTATGTGGCCGAGCATTGTCGTCTTGGAAGACTGCCATGGGTCCTATCCGTTGCATGGTCGGAACAACGAAAGGCGCCAGGATTTCATCCCGATAGCGGATGCCTGTGAGGTTTCCATCAATATGGTAGAGTGGTGTCCTTGTGGTGGAGGCTGAAGGCACCCCATACCATAACAGATCCTCCCCCAAAGGCCCTGGTCTGGCGAACAGCTGCATCAATGTAACGTTCACCAACACGCCTCCAAACTCTAGTTCGGCCGTCATTGTGTTCAAGACTAAAACCGCGACTCATCTGAAAAGAGGACCTGGGACCACTGTTGTTGTTGGTTCCATCTCACATGACGATGGCAGAAAGCTCGGCGAGCCAGCCTATGGGCTGCTAGCAGTCGTGGTCGAACAGCTGGGCGACGTGATCTGAGGCCGAAGTGGTGAAGACGGTTTCGTATGGCTTGACGGCTGAGGATGGTGTTATTTGCCATACGAAGCTGCCTTTGGATGCTGGTGGAAGTGGTATCCCGCTGCAATAGGCCTGCCTCTCGATGAAACGATCTTCTCTGGGAGTAGTCTGCCTAGGCCGACCTGACCGTGGCCTCTCTTCAACGCTGTTGGTCGCCCTAAAACGCTGATTCAGTCTAACAATAACTGAATGATGCACACCAAGTCGTCGCGCCACTTCAGCCTTTGCAATGCCATCTTGTATCCACGCAATCGCCCTGGTTTTATCAAAGGTGCTAAGTTTTCTTCGTGGTGGCATGGTGAGAAAAGGGCTGACAGTAACCAACCCCGCGCTTAAACAGCCAAAAGAAGGGGCATAAAACTCACTTGAGAGACTGCTCTTGCACGGGAAAAAAGAATTTTTTTCATTTTACACATCTTGTGTCGCCAGCAAGCTTGATGCAAAACAGGCACAGTTAACGCAACTTTGCACTTTTTATCCCGCGCGGTAACGAGGTCACCAAGACCCCCCGTGCGCAGTACCAGTTGACACAGGCTGGATTACACACTGCTGTGTGAGATTCCATGATTGGTTGCCGCATAACAAAAAAAAACAAACAATGTTTTTTGAAGGGATGAATCAACCCCCTGTGTGCAAAGGCCTGTGCTTAACTTTATGTGACTAGTATATATGAAGAGCTACATTATTTTAGAACTGCTTCCGTCATCTTACACCCACTCCCCCCCCCCCCCCCCCCCCCCCCCCCCCCCCCCCCCCCCCCGTACCCCCCCTTCCCCTTCCTCAACTGTGAGCACCTCACCATCCCAAACCCAGCCTATATTATAACAGATTGGCGTTCAGACATTCAATGTGTCTTAGGTTCGGTGCAACACGGAGCCACTCACTATCAGGACAGCTGCGTGAGACGGCTTCCAGCGATGTGTTGCTGGTACAGTGACGGCGTTCTGGGGACAAAGTAGGAATGGAGATAGCAGCGTGGAAAACATTATGGTCCACTGGACGTAGGTCCGTGATTAAAGAAATGGGCACACAGCATGGTTAAAACATAAAACCAAAAACGTTATGATGTGAAAGCATTTACACATACACCACACACCAACACGCGCACGCACGCACGCACACACACACACACACACACACACACACACACACACACACATGCACTCGCGCGCGCGCGCGCACACACACACACACGCACGCACACGCACTCACACACACACACACACACACACACACACACCACACACACACACACACACACACGCACACACGCACGCACGCACGCACGCACGCGCGCGCGCACACACACACACACACACACACACACACACACACACACACACACACACTTGGACCAATCAACGGAAGAACATTAGAAAGGAGTTTAATGGTCTGATGATCGATTATCATTCCACATGCATTTTTTTTTTTATTATTATTAATTTTTTTCTTCAGGACATTTTCAGGGGGTTCCTGTTCCACTTACCCACCGCCCACTATCGTTCCCTGGACCTTCCCTCTGATGCCAAGGTCTTTGTGTCGCCGTCTACCTGTGTGTCTCTCTGTTCCCCCACCGCCCATCAGCCCTCATCTCCCCTCTCCTCCCCTCCCCTCCCTCCTCCCCTCGCCCTCCACTCATCCCGGTCATTTTCTCAGTCACCCCTCCATCTTCCCTTCATCCCCTCGCCCCCCTCCCTCCCTTCCACAGTTTCTGTGTTCTCCTTATTCTGTCTTGGCAGCCATGTTGTCCCTGTTGCGTAGCAGGGTGGGGGGTGGGGTGGGGGTGGGGGAGTTTTGACAGCATTTAGCACAACTGGATCGGGGGAAGAGATAGAGAGAGAGAGAGAGAGAGAGAGAGAGAGAGAGAGAGAGAGAGTTTGACAGTATTTAGCAACTGAACGGGGGGGGGGGGGGGGGGGGGGGGGGGGGGGGTGCAGAATGTTGACAGCATTTAGCATTACTGGATCTCAGACGACATATACAGACACAGAGAGAGAGAGAGAGAGAGGAGAGATGAGAGAGAGGAGAGAGAGAGAGAGAGAGAGAGAGAGAGCGTCTCGAACAGAGAAACGGACAGGACATTTGTGAGGCGGCTTGGTCCCAGGAATGTTGGCCCATTGTATCTGGGGGTCATCCCCGTTAATTCCCTCACACTAAGCAGTTACCAAGGCTGACTGCTGGCGCAGCACCGATCTTCCCACACTGTGAGTTTGGGTTCAGTCCTGGAACACAGTGTCGACGCCGCCAATCCTGTCCCTTCTGTTTGTTGTCTTTCCACAGTCTCTTTGGTCGCCTCAGGGGCTTCCTTCCAGACCCCGCACTGTACCTCGTGCAAGTCTTGGAGCAGGGAGTTATGGCTGTGCCAAGGGAGGGGGGGGGGGGGGGGGGCAGCCTCTCCCTCCTCTCTCCTTTTACACCATCTCTGAACTCAATCAAGAATCCAAGCTGGGCAGAGAGAGAGAGAGAGGAGGAGAGAGAAGAGGGAGAGAGAGAGAGAGAGAGACAGACAGACAGACAGACAGACAGACAGAACAGACAGACAGACAGCGACAGTGGCATGGGAAGCAGGGGCTCATGGGATACTACCCCACTCCTCTGAAATTATTGAGGACGGTAGTGTGGTGTGGGGGGGGTTGGGGGTGGGGGGGGTGGGGGGGGGAGGGCAGACTACAATGATTTGAAGTCAAAGACATAACGACTAACAAGACAAAAGAGGGGGGAACAGAAAAGGAATATAGCCCTTACGGGAAAAACCAAAATTTGCCCCAGGCCCTGACAAACCATGATTTGAAAAAAAGTGGCAAGATGTACCGACTAAACAAGACCAAAAGAGGGGATCTCTGAAAAAAACTTGTTGATACCTTACGTCGGAAATTGCCCCAGTTTGCTTGAACTATGTATAGAAGGTAGAGAAAACCGGACATGTTATCTCTCTCAAAAAAAGCTCTTCTCTCTCTTCTCGGTCTCTCTCTGTCTCTCGTCTCTCTCTCTCTCTCTGCTGCCTGCATTTATAACAGTGTGGAAGATCTGCCCCCCATGCCCCCCCCCCCCCCCCCCCCACCCCTCTCTCTTTCCGGAGTCCTCCCTGTTCTTCAGTGCCCAGCACGGGAGGTATGGTCTTGAGGACTGATTATTACCGAACATGCTGTCTCTCTCTTCTCACTCTCTCCTCTCTCTCTCTCTCTCTCTCTCTCACTCTCTCTCTCTCTCTCACTCTCTCTCTCCTCTCTCACTCTCTCTCTTCTCTCTCTGTCTCGTCTCTGTCTCTCGACTCTCTCTCTCTCTCTCTCTCTTCCTCTCTCTCTCCTCTCTCTCTCTCTCTCCCTAGTGACCAGAGGCCACTCGAGCTCGGTTTTCACCGGACGCGCGATAAGCAGCACGATATTACGGTATATATATATATATATATATATATATATATATATATTATATATATATATATATTATATGTGTGTGTGTGTGTGTGTGTGTGTGTGTGTGTGTGTTCATTTATCAGTTGGGGGGAGGACGGTGCATTACTAGTGTTTCCTTACCTAATAAATCATAATTGTTTTCTCGTAAAAATGTCCTTTCTTGCGGTGGATTCCATACTCAGTGCATTCGTTACAACACACCTCTTTCTGGATTAACCGACAAGAATGGCCAGCAATAAAGGCAGCAGGCTCCATTTGGGACCGCTGTAAGGATCCGGTGGTGCTGTGAGCGTAAGGCGCGCACACACACGTTTGCTGTCGTAGGGGGTCCAATGGGACAGGTCTGGGAGGATGTGGGCTGGCAT
>JADBJO010007434.1:30000-52500 GCA_016801955.1 Conus betulinus | reverse complement strand
TCGCCCTCCCCATTATCCTCGTCTGTTTTCTTTTTTCATCCCTTCTTTTAGTGAGTAGCAGTCGTGTCGATTCGCTCTCCGCAACAGTTTAAATTCGCCCATCTCTTGTATTGACTTTTTTTTTTTCTCTGAGATCAGTTGTAGATAGTGTTGATGAGTATTTTACAGCATGGGACACAAAAAATGTGGATGTCCATTTTTTTCCCCTTTAAAGTCTCAGATGAGTTGTCGACTCTTATTTTTCTTGCACCGTGCGCCCCTTCCCTTCCCCCCTTCAAGCTCACACACACACACGCACACACGCGCGCGCACACACATGCACGCATGCGCGCGCGCGCACGCACACACACACACACACACACACTCTCTCTCTCTCTCTCTCTCTCTCGGCCATGTTGACAAGACATCTGCCTTCGTCCGATTTCCACAAATCAGAATGGAAAGGGCATAGAATCAGTAATTGATCGATACCCAGTGTGAGTATTGTGTCCATCAAACTCGCAGTGTGAATAAACACTGGAAAATGTCGTCGAAGGCCGCAGATCTCACAACCCCTAGGCATAGATCAAAAAACGGAGAAAAAAAAACTGTTACTGTTGTATGAAATACTGAAGTCAGCAAAAAACAATGAAAAATGAAACTCGGTAAAATTCCACATTGCAGTAGGCCGCTATGAACAATGATGCTAAAGTCGACTTATGATTAAAAACAAAGGACCGCAAATTTACACCCCGTATGGAGTTGGGAAGTATTCATTGCTATGATTTTCATTTGGTTCCAGTCTGTTACGACAAGAAAAAGTATTGCGTAGATGCATGCATGCTCGCGTGCGTGTTAATTGTTATGATCATTAAAAGATTTAAGAACCATTTTGCCCGGAGAGGGTTGGGATGGGGATGGGTGGGTGGGGGGTGACATTTCCTTCTGTGACGCCAAAACTATAACGTTTCGGGCACAAAGTCGGCAAATTCGGGTAGCTTTGGTATCTTTTCGTGCGTGGGCCTTTTCTACAGTCCGCCCGTTTCAACCGCTCTGAGTTAAAAAAAAAAAAATATGGTCCGGTCCAATGATCGCAAGTTCTCTCAGCTGTCAGCGAAGGACGGCGATGGAACACGGGACGAAATCGCCCAACGAAATATAATGAAACGATACAAGAATGGGCAAATAAACGGCCAAGGGGTAGGAAAAAAAGTTTGTGAATGGCTTCTTGTTCATGACACAATATCCCAGACATAGATCTTTTTTATTTAGTGCGCTGACCTAATTTGACCTCTTCTGAGGTTGTGGTCGATTGATGAACCTTCATTCGAAATGACCGCCTTGTTTGTGACGTTACGAGGCTTTGAACGTGCAATGTCTTTTCTAGAGACAGATTCATATTGATGTGTATCGTATTATATGACAGGGTTTCGTCGTTTCCTTCCGCTCTCTCTCTCTCTCTCTCTCTCTCTCTCTCTCTCTCTCTCTCTCTCTCTCTCTCTTTCATTGGGGGATAAATGAGATTATGCCTGGTTTAGTCACAGCTAATGCGTCTTGATGGGCACTCTGACATGATTCTGCTGGGACCTATGTCTATCGAGTCCCTTTTCCAATGTGTGTGCGTTTGTATGTGCGTGCGTGCATGCGTGTGTGTGTGTGTGTGTGTGTGTGTGTGTGTGTGTGTGTGTGTGTGTGTGTGTGTGTGACACGCGAGTGGATCAATCGGTGATGACTCCTTATACTACGATGGTAATAAGCAGCACTACGTAAGTTACATTAAGTTTGGAATTCCGGGAGTTCGTTCTTGTTTGTTTGTTTCCTTCATTGCTTTTTTAAGTTCTGTCCAACTTGTTGACTTGGAAATTGTAAAGCGGGACACTATGGCTGTCAAACATTTGGGATGTGGTTTATGACAGTACTTTTTTTTCTGGTTGTTTCTCAGTTTTGTCTCTCTATTGCATCATCTTTTGCCTATCTCATATAAGAAATGGGTAAATTGAAAGAAACTCTGTGTGTGTGTGTGTGTGTGTGTGTGTGTGTGTGTGTGTGTGTGTCTCACGGTCTCTCTCTGTCTCTGTCTCTCTCTCTCTCTCTCTCTCTCTCTCTCTCTCTCTCTCTGGCACCTGAACACCTCTCCACCTCCCTGTTCCTCCACAACTGATAACGAAAGCTGTGAAGTCAGTACCCCGAACCGAACTGACATCAGGTGCCTCACGCGCAGTGCGTTAGTAGCTGAGCCACCGGGAAACCCAGCCGGCTGGTTGGTGAGAAAACACGACCAGCAACAACAGAGCCGGGGCTAGGTAATAAAGTGTGCAGACGTAGCCGTGCGTCAACCCCACGTGCAGGCACTTGCCGGCAGACAGCCCGAGCGATAATGCGCGTGCCACGGCCGTCTATTAATAGCCTGCATGTTTCCCCTTTTTACGGGAAGCGCGTGCGGGTGATGCCGCTTGAAAGTGACAAGGGGCGGGCTTGTTTTTGCTGGGGATTTCTCCGAGAGAGAGAGAGGGGAGGGTGTAGGCAGTTGGGAGCAAGTAGGATGTGCATGGGGAGGAAGGGGAGGGGGGGGGGGGGGAGTCCGGGGAGAGAATTCTCCCAAGCCAAGCCCAGTGAATCATTCGTGCATACATTACTTTGTCTCGACACATTAAAAAAAATCCCTTCCTTGATTTCTTTCCAGAGTGTTTGAAGGCGGATCTTATGCAAAACCTTCAGTTTGAAGCACGCGCGTGACTCACACATGCCTATCTTAGTTTGTGTGCCTTTGAACAGAAAGCCAGTTTGTGTGGAATGTTTGATCAGCTTTTTAAGCAGATTTTGGCCGCTGCGCGCGCGCGCGCGTGCCTCTTGCGCGCACGCACGCGCGCACACACACACACACACACACACACACACACACACACACACACACACACACACACACGCACACACGCACGCAGCACGCACGCACGCATACGCATAAACACACACACAGTCACGCACACAGACACAGACACACAACCACACACACACACACACACACACACACACACACACACAGAGTTCAGAGATATAGAGAGAGAGATTCTCCCCGTTCTTCCCACCTGGGGGTGTATGTTTGTGGAAGTCTCTGTTTGTTGGCAGGGCGCAACGTGCTCGTTGCCTCGGGGCAGGAGAGCCTACTGGCAGGGTACATAGCATTAGTTGCACATGGGACAGCATCTCACCTGTGCCAAGTGGTGCCAAGTCAATTCACCCACTTTTCTCCCCTCCCTCACCTCCACCCCACGCACACTCCCCCCCCCCCCCCCCCCCCCTTCTCGGGAGAAGTTACCATCGCATGCAAACTGAACCGTACACTTACATACATGCAACACCATCGGATGGTACGACAAACTTAAGATGACTCTGCCAAGTTAATAACGGGGGCCAGAGAAGGGTGAGGGTAAGGTGAGATAAGTCATGTCAATCCCAGCCTCGTGATTCGTGCAGTTTCAGAAGAAAGGTTAGTACCGATTTCGTAGAGATTGCGAATTCGGACCAGTCTGGGGTCCGCCACACAACATTGTCATTGTCGTCACCCATCGTGAAGTGTTGTCGCTCTTGTGACAGGGATAGTGTCAGACAAGCCCACAAGCCTCTGCGTGTGTCGTATGACCTTTAGTGAGTGTGAGCGAGAAACCTGTATGTAGCCACCATGCGTCCAGACCGGAACTCTGGGTCTGCGGTGTAAAGGGTGGGTGATGTGCCGCTAGGTTATTTCGTTGCCGTGTCGTTACCAATTCAACTCCAAAATACGGTCACTGTCAGCATGCGCGAAAGCACACACACACACACACACGCACGCACGCACGCACGCACGCACGCCGAGAGAGAGAGAGGGGGGGGAGGTTTACGGAAACCCAACGGACATAGAGGAAAGGAAGAGCAACGGAGAGGTAGGAACGGAGCTTTTGAAGGAAAATGGGGAAGGGGGGGGGGAAGATGTTGACGAATGGGAAACAATAGGATCAGCAGGATGCCCGCACATGCTGCTCGCGTCGGTCCATTCTCTGTGACCATGTGCTCTCCCTGCCCGAACAACAACAACGTCCTTGTACGTTCAGGCCTGTGACCACGGACATACACCACAGTCGATGCCAGTAACACATTCCCTCCCCCCCCCCCCCCCCCCTTTCCCCCGTCCCACTTCATCGCCCTTTTCGCTCTCCTACTCCACCACCACCGGCACCACTCTCCCCTATCCCAACTCTCTGGCACGCGCTGATGTCAGCAGGTAGACAGTGCCACCAGGAAGGTGTTAGATTCACGCCTGGGTGGTCAGCAAGAAAGGGGGAATGGCATGAGAGGTGATACTGAGAAGGCGAGAAAGATCAAGGGAAGCTCGGCCACTGCTGGGAATACTGATGATTCCTGACCGTTGTGAAGATTCTGCACAGAGGTTGCTCAAGCGAGAGTACTTGGGCTAAGGGTAAATATGTCGGGAGACATCAAAAGAAGAAGGTAAATGTCCTCCATCGTGTCGGGTGCAGTTGTTGTCCCAAGTAGGAAAGGGATAACTGAATGCTAGCTGGGGACGTTCAGAGGACGAACGGAATAGCTGGAGATAGTAGAGTTCTACGGCAAGACCTTCTTATGACACACAGCAGGATGGTGTTACACACATCAGGTACAAACAAACAAACAAACAAAAAACACCCACATGACGTGAGTGAAGCAATGTTTTGGAAAAAAAAAAAAAAAGAGAAAGCTACGACGAATAACCGTGGTATATGAATTGACACTGACAGAGCAGCAACCAGTGTTAACACGAGACGAAGTTCTGCTAATGAAACAAGAGATTGGGAAACTAGTTACAGCGAATGCCAGAGTAAAAGAGGATGATGCTGACCGCTCAGAATGGCTGTAAGCAACACAGAATACTGATCTTGAGCTGTGAGACTTAAATGGATTTTTTTCCATTTCGGTCAGGCGGTGTTTGAAAGCTGATTGTAAGTCTCTGAAGCTATAAAAACACTGTGGTTTTGATAAAAAATTCCTTGTGCCAGGTTACGAGGTCTCGCTGTCAGCGACTAAATGCCTTTTTTTATCATGTCGGGAAATCTGTCGTTTTCTAGTCCGTGACTGGACTTGTAGATTACCGATATGACGGGAGATTGTGGGTGAATCTACAAAACACTGAAGGCTCCACTCGTTCCTCGTGGAACGATCAAGCCGACGGCCAGGACACGTCTGACATGGGGCAGGATTTCAAGACTTTGAAGAAGTCGTCACATCTTTGCATTCAAAGTAGCGCTTCGGTCAAGGTATCTACCTCCGCATTATTTTTCTACCTGCGTCGAAGCTGGATTATTTGATTTCTCACACGGACCAGAAAGTCTCTCTCTATCCACGGCCACAGCGTACGCCTGCATTTTGCTTTCATCCATCGATGTGTGTGTGTGTGTGTGTGTGTGTGTGTGTGTGTGTGTGTGTGTGTGTGTGTGTGTATACATATATATATTTCAGTCCAGCCACACATGCCGCCTCCAACAGGTGCTTATGATAAATAAGGTACAAGGGATAACCTGCCTGACGAGGGCGTAGGATTAATGAACAGTTCAGTCAACTTTCAACGCTTGTCTCTTCAAAATATTTGTTTCGTATCTGTCCACTGCGGCGCCATAGATCAGGAGACAGGCGTTGACACCTTGACGAAACTGATTGGAATATGATTTTTCGTGCAAATGATATGCTATGTATGGGATGTTTTTGTTTGTTTTGCTACATACACACACATATACACAAGTTCACACACATGTACGCACGCACGCACAATATCTGCCACTCTCTCTCTCTCTCTCACACACACACACACAC
The DNA here is from genome assembly GCA_016801955.1 of Conus betulinus. Classification (NCBI taxonomy): domain Eukaryota; kingdom Metazoa; phylum Mollusca; class Gastropoda; order Neogastropoda; family Conidae; genus Conus; species Conus betulinus. The sequence continues at coordinate 46,680 of JADBJO010007434.1, read as the reverse complement.
ACACACACACACACACACACACACACACACACACACACACACACACACACACACACGCGCGCGCGCGCGCGCGCGCGCGCGCGCATGCACACACTCACACACATACATGCGCGCGCACACACACACACACACACACACACACACGCGCGCGCGCGCGCGCGCGCGCGAAGCTAGAAGTCAAAATATGATGTTTGCATGCGTGTCTTCTTTTTTAACCTTCTTTAGTACAACAAAAATATGTGGAGATGCCTTTTGAGTGTCATGATAATCCTATTATCGCGTGCTGTGTGTGTTAAACATTGCTACAATATCATACCACATCTGTTTCCGATCATTAACCTTTTTTTCTTCCGTTAACCTCATAATAGGTAAAGGCATGGAAGATTGTTGAGAGACTCGAAAATATTTGCTGAATATATTGACCGAGTGTTGATGATGCATCTTGTGAAGTGCGTGTGGAAACTGAAAGTGAATCAACAAAGTGTGCCGGAAATAGTTAACTGTGGTTTGAGACTGAATTGAACCAACAGAAAAGTGTGCCGAGAACAATTAACCTTGATTTGGAATTGCCGAGCTGACTTGAGTTGGAATGACGATATGCTACAGGTATTCATAACAGCAACACACAAAGCACGTTGCTGACCACAGTCACGCTGTTTTCCAGTCTAAACAAAGCCAGACCCAGTCGGCATGAAGTCTGGAACAATGCATGCGTTTCACCTCTCACAACATGCACCCTTCTTCGCCGGAAGTGGACTGCGAGTGACGTCACGAACTACGTCTCCGTTTTTCCCTGGCAGCATGTTGTCAGTTCTAAACCGTGTTCCTCCACCCGAGTGCCGAGCAAGAGCAACCCATGCACGAAGATTTCCACCCCGGGAGGCTCGGAAACGAACGAGCCTGTGAGGATACAGACGAGGGTCAAGTGTCCAGATGTGCTGTTGGTCAGGTGAGGAAGTCATCTGGGGGCTCCACCAGGACGCAGACGACTACTTCGAAGCAAGGCGGGAAAACCATAATAACTAAGCGCATCATACAAACTGTGGAGGGAGCTCCGACCCAGGTTGGTTCCGCGGGTGCCAGGTATACCGGATGTAACCCCTCCCTCCGACCTGTCCCCTCCCGTACCCACTCTTCTTGTGCCTCCAGCATCTACCCACCCCGTTCCTCCGACTATTCTTGACCTGTGGAATCAACCCATCCGTTTTGTCACACAGGGTGTCTTTGACCTTTGACCTCCTCTGTGTACCCGTCTTTGTTGCAGAGGTCTGTTTATGTTGTTACCTGTGATGGGTCGGGTTTGCCGGTTCAGTGTATCGAGCCATTTCATCGAGAATGGTTTCCTTTCTTTCCAAGTTCTGAGCGTTGATACTGAAAGTCGAATTCTTTTTAGCTAGTTTTGAACTTGCATGTCCGGATATTTGTTTACATTGTTCGCAAAAATAGGCCAGTTGATAAGTTTTGAAGGTAATTGTTGATCTAGGGCATTGGTAATTTCAGATTATCTGACATTTTTTTAAGTAACGACGAGAGAGAGAGAGAGAGAGAGAGAGAGAGAGAGAGGGAGGAGGGGAGAGAGAGAGAGAGAGAGGGGGGGGGGGCGGCGGAGGGAGGGAGGGAGGAAGGCGCTATAGAATGTCAATTACTTTCAGTATCAAGTTCACAACTTCCATTTAATTTGAATGTATATTGTGTGTGTGTGTGTGTGTGTGTGTGTGTGAGAGAGAGAGAGAGAGAGAGAGAGAGAGAGAGAGAAACATCCAGTTAATGATGTTTGATACATACGGATTGTTCAGGTCTTTGTTTTATCACACATAATTTAGCAAGTATCCCACCTTCCTACCTCTTTTCCCCCTGTCACTCCCACATACCCTCCTCCTCCACCCCCTTCTGATTTTTGTTTAGCTTTATACTGATGCATTTCCTACAGCACCAGAACCCATTCGTTTCTGGTTTGATTACCATATCATTGAAGAGAGCAAAAAACATCGTTGGTTCACATGCTGGTCGACAGCAGCAGCAGTAGACGATCATTTCTTCATGTTCGTTTCTTCACTACCTGCAACAGCAACTGAGTTATTTCAGACATTAGTGAATGGGGTTTCCCCCCTCTGAGCCATGTAAAATATGCATGCTTTGATGTAACATGATTTGCTTGGACTCGGTCACTGCCTTCCTAGCGGCAGCTGTGAGAAATCGTTTGTTGTAAATGAGTTCTCGTTTCATATGAACTCAGAACCGAGACAAACCTCTGCACTGGTTCAGTTCATGACTTCTTGAAAAGTGCTGACGGTCAATTCTTTCTTTTTTTTTTTCCTGTGGATTACCGTCTCCTCTTTGCCCCAACATCCCGATTGCATTTTCCTTTTTGTGGGAGTTTTGTGATACTACTTACACTTTCACGTCCACCCACTTTGCCCACCCCTATTCAACTGTCCAGAAATACATCTTGATCAAAGGCACCTTTTGTTCTTTCCCTCCTCACCCGTCCGACCACGTGATTTCAGTACCGAGCCACTTATATATCATGCAGTGTTTACGTACGTGGCTCAGCTGATTGCGTGCTACGCTACATACCCCGTACGTTTCCCACTTCCGGGTTCCGTTTGGCTTGCCGTGTTTGGATTCCCCGATGGCACTGGTGTGTGTGTGTGTGTTCGGAGCCGCTGTTGTGTGCTGCGTGCTTTGACTGCTTGTGCACATGCTTGTCTTGTCAGGTTAGGGAATCACGGGTGAAGGAGACAGAAAAGAGACTGTTCGAGACGGAGGAACTCCGCTATCAGGTACTGTACCCCGAGTAGATGGAGCGGTTTGGCTCGTGGATTGATCACCCCCTGTTGATCGAGTGATCGTCCTCATGTATCTTCCTCTTTTTCGCACCACACGAATGACCACTTGTTTTTGGTTGTACACTTCCGCTCGACTTGGAATGATTCCACCCTTTTTTTTTTTCGTTGATCAGCAGGCCAGAAACGTTTTCCTTTTGGGGAAAAAAGACCCCAACCCCAAACCATGAAACAGGGGTCACGTAGTTTGCTCACGCATGTTTGCTTGTTTTCGTTTTTTCTATTGTGGTTATGAACATTATAAACAAAAACTTAGCGCGCAACATTGTGTACTTTGTGATTAACAACGTATTTCAATCATTTCAAAAACATCATTATTACCGTCATTATCATTTGCCCATACCGATAGTGTATCTTTCTACAGTTTTCTTTTTCTTTTTTTTTTTTTTTTTTTCCTTTCCTTTTTCTTCCTGTTTTTCTTTCTTACTTTCTTATTTTATTTTGCCAAATTGTATCTGCTCCTTAAAGCACCGGTTTGAAATCAAGGATTCTGTCGCATGTGCACGCGAAAAGTTGTCCATATGGAAAAGAAGTATTCTCATCGGTGCCATTTTCGTAATTTTATGCATGAGTGCACGGGTAAAGGAATGCAATTTCTTCGGTATCATTAGCTGTGCACGCATCCTTATAGTCAGCTGACCGACACTGACGTCATTTCCGTTGTCGTCATTATCATTACACACACGCGAGAAGTGACACGAAGTTCGCCTGACATTTGAATGCTTGCTTTTGTTCCGCTTTTGTTGAACGTTTCATTTTGTTGGTTTTATGAAACTCTTGGCATGGCTAATCATTGGTCGAACATTGTAGAATGAATGTGTCTAAACTAAGCCACTAAAACTGCACAAATGTCCTAGGTCCGTATTGCCTTTGTTAATGATCAGCCAGGGAATATCTGATAATAATGCTTCGCTTTGTTTGGCTTGTGTGTGAGACTTTGGTTTAACGCGAGTTGCTGATATTGCTTTTTTTGTGCATTAGAGATATAAATTACGCCAACAATTTGAATTTTTTAACTAATGTTTGGATCGCTCGTGAAAACCTTAGATGTGTTTGACTGAAGTTTTTAAAATAGCTTTTGTTGTGAAAATCTTAATACGAAATATACTAAAAGAGTGAAAACATTAACGACGATACTCGGGCTTGTGTTGGTGAATATGTTCAAACAAGTGTTGAAGCACAGGCTTAGGTACTAATTCTCCTAATGAAATGTATGTGCTGGCAAAACTGACTTCAAAGACTAATCAGTATACGTTTGCTTAGATTTCTTAAAAATTCGTTGTATAATCTTTTTATGTGTACTTTGCCACCAGGCACGTATCAGAGAGCTCGAGGATGCTCTGGATTCTGAGAGAGACGGACGTGTCAGGGTAAGTGTCTACCACTTTACCATCCGAATCTGCCTCTCTGTCTGTCTGTCTGTCGATCTGTCTGCCTGTCTGTCTGTCTGTTTATAAGGTGTAGACACATCGTCATACGTGCATGTCATGGACAGACACCCAGACTTATAAATATTCTCCATATCTGTTCTGGCAACAAGACAACGTGTACGAAATAGATTGATCAATAATGAACATAGATGAATGAATAAATGAACAAATGAATAAGTAAATAAATTTAGAATCACGTAATACGCTACAAATGCTATCCCAGTCTGTATTACCACGCAAATGCTAATCAAAGCTTTTCTACTACAAGTACAAAAAGAAAAAAGAAAAGAAAAAAAAAAGCAAATGCGAACCAATTTTTCACAATATCACCCAATGGAAGACAAATTCTGATGTATCTCAACAATCGCCAGGTGCGTTATATATGTCAACTTTAGAATCATCATAATGCTGTACGATTTTTTTTCCTGTACAATAATACGGTCGAACAGAAGTGTTAATCTTATCTATGAATTCTCCGAAAATATCCGTGACGCCCCAAATACACAAAAAATGAGAGAGAGAGAGAGAGAGAGAGAGAGAGAGAGAGAGAGAGAGAATTGAGACCCGTAGAGAGAGAAACAAAATTGTAACCAGTATTCTAGAAGAAAAGTAACCAGTCGAGAAGGGATGGATGACGTCATGACGACTGTTGGCAGGCGGAGAAGATGGTGGTGCGGAGCTCAACTTCCGGGTGGAGCAGCTTCAGGACAGCCTGGATGAGCAGGGCTCTTCCACCACTGCTCAGGTAAGCCTTGGGGTGGTCGCTGTCGCCGTTATTGGTGTGGTCGCTGTCGTCGTTGTTGTTGTGATTGTCTTTTTTGTGGTTGACTGTTGCTGCTTGAGCTGGGAGTTGGCAATCCAGTTGGTCGGTATATAGTAAGCGTGGTTCTGCTGTTGGGATTTTTTTTTAGTAGCAAACAGCAGTATGATGGTGGTAGTGATATCGGAACTGAATTGTTTGCACTGCAAAGAGTTTATTTGTTTTGATATTACTGTGTTACCAGAAACAGATTTTTCGTGTGTGTTGCCAGCTCGACCAGTTGACAGTTTTAAAACGCGTTGTGAGAAAAGATCATGACGTTGACATACGGGTTCCGAACGACTCTCAAAAATGCACTTGTTTAGGTGAGAAAGTACACTACAGAAAAGTTCACCGGGTAGGCAGGTGTGCTTGATGATGTGTGTTATCCCCCGCCCCACCCCCGTTCACGTGACACGTGGCTGCGTGCGTCCAGATTGAGGTTAGCAAGAAGCGGGAGTCGGAGCTCATCAAGCTGCGCAAGGACATGGAGCTGGCCAACGCTCAGTTCGAGGCCACGGAAGCTTCCATGCGCAAGCGGCACCAGGAATCCGTCAACGACCTGTCGGACCAGGTGGACTATCTGACCAAGAACAAGAACCGGTCAGTCCACGTGCAGTGTGTGTGTGTGTGTGTGTGTGTGTGTGTGTGTGTGTGTGTGTGTGTGAGTGTGTGCGCGTGCGAGAGAGAGAGAGAGAGAGTGTGCGTGTGTGTGTGTGTGTATGCGCGCGCGAGAGCGAGAGAGCGCGTGTGTGTGTGTGTGTGTGTGTGTGTGTGTGTGTGTGTGTGAGAGAGAGAGAGAGAGAGAGAGAGTGTGTGTGTGCGTGTGTGTGTGTGTGTGTGTGTGTGTGTGTGTGTGTGTGTGTGTGTGTGAAGTAGTGGTGCTCTATGAGTGAAACGGTGGTGGTGATGGTCACTTCTTGTCAGTTTGAGGGTAAATTGATGTTCGATGACTACGATGGCGATAACGGAATGGCTACAGAGACCGTCTGTTATCATGTATGCGCGGTGACAGTATTTGTGGTGATGATGGGGATGACAAAAGCGACAGTATTGATGATGATAGTGATGAAGACGACCATCATTATCGCACCGCATTGGTGACGGTGACAGTTGACGAAAACGGTAACCAGCGCAATGATGACAGTGTGTGACATTGATGACAGTAACACACATGAAGAGAGAGAGAAAAAAAAAAAAGATACCGACTGCGATAGTCATGGAGAAAGAAAGAAAGAACGCAGGCGATATGATGACGAGTCGGGTGGACGTTACGATGGTGTGATAATTTTAGTTTTAAAGTGAGGTGACTGCGGGCGGAAATTTGAACAGTTTTTAAAATGAATTGAAAGCAAATCCCCCAGTTGACAGGGACAAAAGCATCACGAGACAAAACACGGCGCGTTTCGACCTCTTAGGTCTTCTTCAGGTAAGATCAACAACTTTCAGAACAATGACAACGAAGAACAAGCAATCACTTCTCAAATTCGGCGAAAGATAGTCGTTTTCATTGCCTTCAGTGTTGTTCATCTTGCCTGAAGAAGAAGAGCTAGAGAGGTCGAAACGCGTCGTGTTTTGTCTTGTAATTTGTTTGTGCCCGTTATCTGGCGGATTTACTATAAAATTTCTTTTTAAGATTTGTGATGATTTTAATCTGAGGGAATGTTCCCAGATTCAGAAGACCATCTGATGGCAACAGTAAGACGAAACTCTTGGGAGAGTTTGACAGCAGAACGTCTTAAGAGGAAAACCTTCTGCTGTCAAGCTCTCCCAAGTGCTTTTTTCCTGCTGTTACCGTCAGATGGTCTTCTGAAGCTGAAGATTCCCTCAGAATAGATTTAAGTATCAAATTAAAGACCTCGGACTGCGAAGAATCACCCATGTCTATGTTGATCCTAATTCATGCTATGACGACGACGACGATGACGTTGGTGATGGTTTCAGGGTGGAGAAGGAAAACAGACGCTGGTGGTGGAGCTGGATGGCCTCACCGGACAACTGGACTCGGTTGCCAAGGCCAAGGTCAGTAACCGCCATCACAACATTCCGCACAGTTTTGTAGTTCAGAGACCTTGAAAGGGCTCGAATTTATGTGTTCTTCGTGCACTGGGTCTCAGACCCCAGAATACATGCTCCAGCACAGTCCAGCCCATGATATTCTACGACAAAAACCTGCCAGAGGGTGCAGAACTACACAGATCCAGCTTTGGGGCAGTCGTCAAGACTGTGTTTCATCATAGCGAAAGAATTGAAGATCTGACGCAACAATATATCGACGAAAAAGAAGATGAAGAAAAAGATGTATTCTTCTGAAAAAAAGGAAAGAAAAGAAAAAACGCTCGCACACAGAGAAAGCAAATAAACACATTTTCGTTTATCAAACCGTCTGGTTGGGCAAGTATTGAGATTAGTGATGAATAATTATGTAATGAGTTTTTAAGGCTTTACATCGTTCATGTCATATCCACTTAAGACTGATTCATTATATATTCATTCTTGACAGGCACAGAATGTCAGTCAACGAATTTTTAATAATTTCTTTTTTGTTGAAATTATTCTGAACTTTTATTCCAGCTTTTGTCCTCTTCGGTTCTGAATTCGTTTCCCATTGAGTTCTCTTGTGTGTTGATTCCTACAATGGATCGTATGGTAGTGAAATGAATTTTTCAGGCCAGAAGTGAATTGGAGACAGAATCTGGAGAGAGCTTCCAAAGACGGCGCATAGCCCCCCGAATGTTTTTTCTTTTTTTTTTTTTTTCTTCAGTCTAATCCACAGTTAAAGTGGGAAACATTTTATTGCAGTGTGGTAAATACGTGACAATCGTATTGTGTACGCTGATATCCCTCCCTCACACCTCCACCAGCTCCCCCACCCCCATCTCCACACAAAAAAAAAAGTTCTGTCCGTCTCTGTCTGGCTCCCTTTCTCTCTCTCTCTCTCTTTTTCTCGCTCTCTTTCTTTCTCTCCCCCCTCTCTCTCTCTCCCCTTCTCCTCCCCCCCTCCCCCCCCTCGCTCTTTCTACCTCCCTCTCTCTCTTTCTCTTTCTGTCCCTCTCTCTCCCACCCTCTTTCTCTCTCTTTCCTCCTTTTCTCTCTTCCTCCCCTCTCTCCCTTTCTTCTCCCTCACCCTCTCTCTCTGTCTCTGTCTCTGTCTGTCTCTGTCTGTCTGTCTGTCTGTCTGTCTCTGTCTGTCTCTCTCTCTCTCTCTCTCTCTCTCTCTCTCTCTCTCTCTCTCTCTGTCAACCCTGGGTCTCATGGCCGGGACGTGGGTCACCAGGCGTCCCTGGAGAGCCGCGTGGACTCCGCGGAGCGGACGGCCTCGGGACTGAAGGGTCAGGTGGACGACCTCACCAGGCAACTGAACGAGCTGACGGGCCTCAAGTCCAAGCTGACCCAGGAGAACTTCGACCTGCAGCACCAGGTGCAGGAGCTGGACTCCACCAACGCCGCCCTGGGCAAGGCCCGGAGCCAGCTGCAGGCCCAGGTGGAGGACCTCAAGAGGCAGCTGGACGACGAGTCTCGGGTCAGTGGGCGTGGATGTGGGGGAGTGGGTTGATGTTGGGTGTGGTGAGCGGTTGTGGGGTGTTGTTTTGAGGGTGGCGTGGTATGGATGTGTGTGTGTGTGTGTGTGTGTGTGTGTGTGTGTGTGTGTGTGTGTGTGTGTGTGTGCATGCATATGTTTATGACTCGTGAACGTTGAAGGGCGTGTGTGTGTGGGGGGGGGAGGGGGGGTATGTGTGATGTGTGCGTGCGTGTTCGTGTGTGTGTGTGTGTGTATGTATGTATGTATGTGTGTGTGTGTGTGTGTGTGTGTGTGTGTGTGTGTGTGTGTGTGCGTGCGTGCATTTTAGATGTTGATTTGTTTAAACATGTACAGGCCCTGAAGCCCACGTTGTTAGGATGAACGCTATAGAAATTATCCTCATCATCATTATCATCATGTGTGTAAAACGTCTGTGTGTGTCGGTGGTGTCTGTTTGCAGCAACGTCAGAACCTGCAGGTGAACCTGTCGGCACTGCAGGCGGACTACGACAACCTGAACGCGCGGCTGGAGGAGGAGGAGGCGGAGACCTCCACCAACCTGCGCAACCAGCTGTCCAAGGTCAACGCCGACTTCACCGCCCTCAAGACCCGCTTCGACAAAGGAGCTGGCGCAAGGATGGAGGAGATGGAGGACCTCAAGTACGTTTGGCTGGTGGTGTCCCGTGGTGTCTTTTGGGTGGTCTGCAGATTTAACTCTCTGTCTCTGTCTGTCTGTCTCACTCTCTCTCTCTCTCTCTCTCTCTCTCTCTCTCTCTCTCTCTCTCTCTCTCTCTCGCTAGCTCTTCTCTCTCTCTCTCTCTCTCTCTCTCTCTCTCTCTCTCTCTCTCTCTCTCTCTCCTTCTCTCTCTCTCTCTTTCTATCTCTGTCTTGTGCCATGCGTGTCTGCATGTGCGTATCACTGTCTCTGTACATGCGTGCACGTGCGTGCGTGTGCGCGCGCGCGCGCGCGTGTGTGTGTGTGTGTGTGTGTGTGTGTGTGAAATTTAGACGTTTTTTTTTGTAATTGCGTTTTATTCTAGTAAATTTTCTTTATGCTTTTTGTCACGTCTGTATCCATGTTAAAAAAAAGGCCTTATGGTTTTGAGGTTTCTTTACACTTGCCATTGCTGTGGCCCAGATGTTGAAGCAAAAAAGGTTAATGAATACTCATTCAGCTTTTCACTCATGAAAATATAATCTGTTCGTCGTCTTTCCCTCCGTGTCTTTTCTTCTTCCACGATTGCCAGCTGATTGGTGATTTGTTTTTGTGCGTAAGTAACCGTTTTTTTTAATCCTGCAATAAAGGTAGCCACATTCCGTCTTCCTGGGTAAGTCTCTTCATATGTTCACCGTGTGTGCGTGTGTGTGTGTGTGTGTGTGTGTGTGTGTGTGTGTGTGTGTGTGTGTCAGACGCCGCATGCAGGTGCGCATCACGGAGCTGGAGGACAACTGCGAACAGCTGCGGGTGAAGAAAACAGCTCCCTGGAGAAGGCCAAGACCAAGCTGACCAACGAGATCAAGGAGATCACCATCGAGCTGGAGAACGTGAGTCCTTCCTGCGTGTGGATGTGGATTGTGTGGCGTGATTCAGCAGCATAGATAAGCAGTGTGAGGGATGTACGTTTGGCTGGATTTCAGGTCGTTGTCACGATTGTGATTTGTACATGTTCTATTTAAATGAAATAAATGGGAAAAAAAAAGGCATTTCATGAGTTGCTTTACATACAATTTCCATAAGTATCAATAAAGTGAAAAAGAGCGGTGTGGGATTATGCCATGCCATTGAGAGAGAGAGAGAGAGGGAGAGAGAGAGGGAGGGATAGAATGACAGGTAAAGAGAATGTAATTCTGCCAGTGTTAGGGCTGGTTGTGACGTCTGTGACTTTACAACAGTTTTGGGGAGACCCGAGTCGCCATGGTTTGGCGCCGCCGTCTTCGTGTATGCATTACCAGCATGTACGATAAAAAGTGAAGAATGGACAAGAAGAACTTGGGGTTGAATGAAAACGATATTAGTTAAACGCGGTAATACAATCCGCATGGTAAATGAAAAGGGGAACAAAACGAGCGACGCCTTCGTGAACCCAAGCGTCGGTTTAGTAAGTCCCAAATTCCTGGTGGCAGGAACTATACTATAAGTAGGGTAAGCATGAAGATTAAAAGTAGGGTTAGAATTAAAACGGTTAAATTCGGGTTAGGAACTTGGGACGTACTGGATTTAGATGTAGGATTATGATCAAGGTAACCAGCAGAGTTAGGGCTAGAAGTAGGTTCGGGGCTGGGGCTATGAACCGGGGCATGTCTGACCCTGGACGGATTGGTTCTGTGACGTTTTGAAGCACAGACATATCGCAGCATACGGTTTTTTTTTTTTTGACTCGATTCCTCACAATTCGTTCATCTTCTAGGAGGAGTGTGAATATCAAACGAGCAGTATCAGCCTGTCGTAGGCCACTGTCTAAGTGTAGTGTATTAAAGGGGGAAAACAACACAGCAGTAAATAAATAGCATCCGAAAGATTTCTTTTGATCGTGGCTGTTGAAAGACAGTCTCATTTTCATCAAAGATTGAAGTCCCTCGTTTATTTTGAAGGAAGTTGGGTGGGGCGACTGGGTTCTGTCGGCTGTGTTTTAATGTGACTTTTGACGCAAAGAAGGTGAACCAGAGACTGTGCTCATTAACGTTCCTGTTTCATCTGTCTGTCATGTCTGTACACACTGTCTCTATCTCTCTCCTACACACTGCCTCTATCTCTCCCTCCCTCCCTCCCTCTCCCTCTCCCTCCTCTCTCTCTCTCTCTCTCTCTCTCTCTCTCTCTCTCTCTCTCTCTCTCTCAGAATCTCTCCAGAATCTTGTACAATAGAACTTTCTTGCCAGGCCAATCGAATCAGCGTCACGGCGTTGGACCGTTGACGTTCTCATTATTCTCTGTTCACGCCCTTCCTCCCCCACAGACCCAGATCATCGTGCAAGACCTGACCAAGCGGAACCGCCAGCTGGAGAACGAGAACGCCGGGCTACAGCGGCGCATCGAGGAGCTGACGGCGGAGAACCACCAGCTGCGCAACGAGAAGACGGCCCTGGAGCAGGACATGCAGAAGCTGCGCGTGGCCAACGCCGAGCTCACCGAGCGCAACGACAACCTGCAGAGAGAACACAAAACCCTTTCGGGTCAGTGGGGGGAGTGGGGTGGGAGAGAGAAGTGGTGGAGTTGGGGTGGTGGGAGCAGCAGGGGGGGGGGGGGGGGGGGACTATGGGAGGAGAGGGGACGGGAGTGGAGGAGGAGAGGGATGAAAGACATTGAAATAGGCCTGTGCCCGTGCAAAAAAACAGGCACGGGCGCGCGCGGGAAAGAGAGAGAGAGAGAGAGAGAGAGAGAGAGAGAGAGAGAGACAGAGCAAAGCTAGCTATGCCTGTACCTTGTTGAGGGAAGAAAGAGAGAGAGGGGGAGCATTTTATTTCATTAACCTAGGGTAATGACATGAGCATAATTCTAGAAATGCTTCTTTCCAACAAGCCCTGTGGAAAAGAGAAAACGAATGGCATAACTCTTCAAAATAACAAAACACAAAATAGTTAAAAGAAAAAGGTCGAAAGATGGATGACGGGGCCGGGAGAGAAAAAACAGGAAGGGGGGAGAGGAGAGATATGGGGCAGGGGGTCACAGAATAATTACACAGTTAGGGTTCCTACATGGGATGAGTGAGAGATGGAAAGAAAAGAGAGACTGAGAGAGAAGAGATTCAGAGAGGAGAGGAGTATTGCTTGAGACAGATAACTGGATACATATGTATGTATACTCGCACTGTGTGTGCGTATGTATGCGTGTGCTTGAGAGATTTTCGTACAGACTTGGTCACTTACGTACACGCATACATATACACACACACTCTCACAAACACACACACACACACACACACACACACACACACACACACACACACACACACACACCCCACATGAACACGCATGCGCGCTCGCGCTCGCGCACACACACACACACACACACACACACACACACACACACACACACACACACACACACACACACACACACACACACACACTCTCTCTCTCTCTCTCTCTCTCTCTCTCGATCATTCGCTCGCTCACTCGCATGCACACACACGCAAGCGGGAGAATGAGAGAGAGAGCGAATGTGTCCTTCCACGTGTTCATAACCCCCATTCCACCACTTCTGCCACCACATACACAAATGTACACGTTGGCATTGTGTTAAAATAATGTGCCTCGAGTATCATCCTTGTGTTGTGATAATGATATTTTTGCCGTCTGTTAGTAATAGTTGTAATACTGCGACCATTACTACTACCACCACCGCCACAGTTACTAGCGCTGCTGCTTCTAGTACTGTACTACCACTACTACTACTGTATGTCTTGTATTGTTGGTGGCATTAGTCGGATCTGAATCAAACACCATCCCCGAAGTCGTTTACCTTCATTGCGCGTTGGCGGGGATCGCTTCCTCTGGGCATTTTATATCGTTGTGCCTCGATGTCCACCCCACCCACCGCAGTCACCACCACCACCCCGACCACCGCGCTCTCTCTCTCTCACCTCCCCCCCCCCCCCCCCCCGCATACACAGGACAAAACCCCTCGAAGGTTATCAATGCCATTGTCAGTAATTCACCTGCCTACGCATACGCTTTGGGCGTATTTTGTACTCCACTTTACTCAGAATATGACAATACACCTCTCAAATGAAACAACAAAACAACAACAAAATCGCCGAGCAAAAATTTCTAGCAAAGTTTCGTTTTTTACACTACATAGGACATTGCTTGAATTCCGAATCTGTGGACTTCTATCACCGGATATTTGTTCATAGGGTCTGCGCAAGCATGGCCGTTCTACCGTTTGTAGTCGTTGCCTTTTCTTTTTTTTTTCTTTTTTTTTTTTTTTTAATCAGCACGGCTCAACCGTAATAGTCTTATGAAAACGCAAAAACGTGACTAAACTGATAAAATCTTACATTTTTAGTATTGATAGAAAGTGCTTCAAAATCGAAGATGTAATACACCTGTTTACATAGAGAAAGTGCACCCTAGACTGTTTTAGGGTTGGCAAGTTTGCAGTATAAACTAATCCGGTGATGGTGGTGGTGGTAGCTTTGCGAACGATCGAGAGAGAGAGAGAGAGAGAGAGAGAGAGAGAGTGTGAGTGTGTGTGAGACGTGTGTGTGTGTGTGCGTGTGCGTGTTCGTGTGTGTGTGTGTGTGTGTGTGTGTGTGTGTGTGTGTGTGTGTGTGTGTGTGTGTGCATGCGTGCGTGTGCGTGTTCGTGTTCGTATAAGTGTATTAAGAGAAAAAGTGCACCCTAGACAATGTTTTGGGGTAAGCAAGCCTGCAGTTTAAACTAAGCCAGTGGTGGTGGTGGCGGTCGTCGTCATCTTCTTCCTTTCATCGTGCAGACCAGCTTCGGGAGGCGAACCTGGCTTTGAAAGACGCCAACCGGGAGCTGGCTGACCTGCGGCAGCTGCGGGCCCAGCTGGAGGCGGAGCGCGACAGCCTGGCGGCCGCCCTCAAGGACACGGAGGACGCCCTCAGGGACGCCGAGGCCAAGCTGGCCAGCGCCCAGGCCGCCCTCAACCAGCTCAAGATCGACATGGAGAACAGGCTGAGGGAGAAGGACGAGGAGGAGATCGAGAACATCAGGTCGGTTTCTGAGGCTGGGGGCGAGGGTGAGGGTGGGGTGGGGTGGAGGGTGCTTAAAGGGGAGAGGAGGGGGTAGAGAGGGAGAGTGTGGTAAGGGGGAAGGAAAAGGTGGACCGAAGGAAAGGGGTGGGGTAGGGGGTGGGGTGATGGTGGGAAAAAAGGAAGAGGAATAAAGGGGTGAATGGAGGAAAGGGTGGCGGCAAGGGAGAGAGAAGAAGGGTAGAGTGAAAAGGAAGGGGGAAGGAGTCAAGTCAAGAACACTTTAGTATCTCCAAAGAGAAAATAGTGATTAAGAGGGGGAGTAAAGAAACAAAGTCAAGAACACTTTAGTATCTCCAAAGAGAAATTAGTAATTAAGAGGGGGAGTAAAGAAACAAAGTCAAGAACACTTTAGTATCTCCAAAGAAAATAGTAATTAAGAGGGGGAGTAAAGAAACAAAGTCAAGAACACTTTATATCTCCAAAAGAATTAGTAATTAAGAGGGGGAGTAAAGAAACAAAGTCAAGACCACTTTAGTATCTCCAAAGAGAAAATAATAATTAAGAGGGGGAGTAAAGAAACAAAAAGTCAAGAACACTTTAGTATCTCCAAAGAGAAAATAATAATTAAGAGGGGGAGTAAAGAAACAAAGTGGTGGAACTGGAGAGATAGAAGGAGATTTACAGTGAGGTGGGGATGAAGAAGAAAAAAAAAAGGGGGGGGGGAGGGAGGGGGGGGGGGCGATAGTGTGGGCGGAAGGAAAAGGGGATGGGGCGGGGGAGGAGGGTGGGAAAAAAAGGGAGGGGGGGGGGGGATAGCGAAAGAGGAAATGGAGGAACGAAGGAGGGAAATGTGGGGGAAGGGAGGGAAGAAGCGAATTGGAAAGAAAGGGGCTGAAAGGGGGAAGAAGGAGGGGGAGTAAAGAAGGAAAATGGCGGAAAATGGGAGAGAGAGAAGAAGAAGAAGTGTGTGTTGTTTATTGTTCACTGCCTCATTCATATTTACTTTCGTTTTAGGTGAAAGCCCTTGGCACAAACATTGAATCTGGAGATGGGGAATGTTTCATTCGAAAGTCGTCAGTCCCGACGCATGGGCATCGGAAAACGCTGCCATGAGCTCAATCGATTCGCATGCAACCTTCCTTTCTCATTAAAGCTACCAAACATGCAGACTGTAAATCCGTCGGGAACAAAATGACAGGTGGTGCTCAAGTGTGTGTGTTCTACTCCCCATCGTCAGACGAAGGGCAGTAGTCAATATGAGCACTCGTGCTGCCGGCATCCTCTCAGGGCTGACTAGCGAAAGAGAGGACAAGAGAGGAGGAGAGTGGTCTGGGCGGGGGAAGAGAGAGAGAGAGAGAGAGAGAGAGAGAGAGAGAGAGAGAGAGAGAGAGAGAGAGAGAGTTTAAGTGTAGGGAGAGTGGTCTTGAGCACTTGGAGTGCGGCAGTAGTGTTCTGATATCTCCGAGACTCGGAGATGATAAGTGTAGGAGACGCCGAACATGTCATTGTAACAGAGGGTCTTTGGGGTATCTCTGGTTTTTGATGGAGTCAGATACGAGGGGCGGGTAGTGAAGGGTACTTTACTGTAGACTAAGGTTCACTGTGCTGTGTCTGGGATTGAGAGGGACGTGTGTGTGTGTGTGTGTGTGTGTGTGTGTGTGTGTGTGTGTGTGTGTGTGTGTGAAGCACGTTAAAGGGTAGTCAACAGAGGTTGCTGGGGCCTATTGATGTGCATAGGGACCAGGTATGGGAAAAGAAAACGAAACTCTGGAGCACGAGTTCTTTCTCCTATGGATGGAATCGGGGAGGGTCCACATATTCTACCATCTCCACAACTGCTGGAGTGAGAGAGAGAGAGAGAGAGAGAGAGAGAGAGAGAGAGCGAGAGAGCAAAAATATCAACGACCAACGAACCTCTTATGTGGAAAGCTCAATTTCAGCCGTTAATGACACTCGGCGCATTATTTTGGATGTCAAAAGTTCAATGCTTACGCAAGCATAAGATATTCATGAGCGTACGCTTGTTCCATGATCGAGAAGAAAAACCTGCCGAAATATATCTGAATGCCGTACGTTTCTTTCTCATATCTGGCCTACACCTACTCTGGGTCAAGGTGGATTGTGTACTGTTAATCAACTACCCAGAGGTTTCTTTCCCTCGGAAGGCATCTTGGCGCACGTGGGTAGCTCTGGCCAACTAGCCGTGCAATCGGCAACCTCTGACATTTCCGGATCCAGTCTGGCAACTGCCGAGATAGAGATAAACAGGCTCTGGATGGGAGGCAAGGCTTAGGTACGCTTGATTCGCATAGTCCCGTCAGACTCGTGTGGCTAACGGCTGCGTCAGGTTTTTGTGGCTTGTATTGTCTTCGTGTAGAATAATCTGGTGTTCCGCGTATAAATAATTTGTGTTCATGGTGCT
>JADBJO010007434.1:17500-25000 GCA_016801955.1 Conus betulinus | reverse complement strand
GAACAGTGTGGTGGTTGAAGAACAGGGAGACGGGAGAGGGGTTGGGTCTGAACCACAGTCCCTGTACAGAGCCTAGTTTGAGATGGACTAAACCTTAGAAGCCCCTCATCCCACCACTTGGAACGAGTAACGTCTCCTTGGAACGATGGAAAAGAGGGCCGGAGTGGGGGGGGGGGGGGGGGGAGGGGCAGCAGGTCATGCTAAAAGAGATGTGAAAATGATCTGATGCTTCACTTGCCATTAGTTATTAAGTTATGTGTTCGTCCGTCGAGTTTACGAGGACCAATTCAGTCATCTTTGCGTTGAGGGGGCGGGGTGTGTGTGTGTGTGTGTGAGATGATTTGTTGATATGCAGGTGGCTGATCAAGCCGAAGCATGCACGGAATGTGCGGTGACAGCTTGAACAGGGAATGTGGGAGACCTCCTTTAATTGCTGGCGCGGTTTTTCCTTGCCCGTCTCTTTAGTTGTGCTGCAGCTGTCCCCCTACTTCATTCTTCTTTTGTGGATAGAGTAGCGCCATCTGGCTCGATCCATAACAGTTTGTTCCTATGTGTCAGAGTTGATGTTAAACGCTTTCAAGGACGTTTTGAGAGTGTCCTTGAAGCGTTTTTTTTTTTTTTTTTTGTTTGACTTCCATGAGAATGCACTCCTTGTTGCAGTCAACATAGAAGAGTTTGGGTAGCCAGTAGTCTGGCATGAACTGAGACCTGCAAGCAGACAGCATCAAGTTTGTGTGGGATGCTCGGCAGGTCTGCTTGCACCTCTGTTTTTCTGCGATTTTGTCCTGCCATTTTATGTACAATAATCTTCTGAGGCAGGTTGTGTGGAAGTGATTCAGCTTCCTGGCATGCCGTTGGTACACTGAGCATGTTTCACATGTGTAGAGGAGTGTGGAGAGAACAATTGCCATGTACACCTTCAGCTTGATCTGTAGTTATCAAGACAACCCATAATCGCGAAGGGTTTCAGTCACTGTAAGCCTGTAATACTTCGCTTCCAAACGCACGGACGATCAGTACGTTAACATGCAAATATTACACTGTTTCCGAAACCACACGCTTCACAAAACCGGCAACAATATTGCCCGCAGGTGCGCGACCTGGAAGCGGAATTGGAGAACGAGGCGCGGCGCGTGCGTGAGGCGGTGGCCAATCAGCGCAAGGCGGAGCGCGCGCACAAGGAGCTGCTGGCTCAGGCCGAAGAGGAACAGCGCCAGCTGGTGGAACTGAGCTCGCTCAACGATCAGCTGACCCAGCGCATCAAGACCTACAAACGTCAGCTAGAGGAAGCCGTGAGTGACGTCTGTGTGTGGGAGGAAAACAGGGAGGGAGGGGGAGGGGTTGGTGGGGGAGGGGAGGGGGAGGGGGTGTGGGGGAGGGGAGGAGGGACTGGAGTGTGGATAAAAGGTGAAAAAGGGGAGAGAGGATGGATGAATATTGAACACGTTTACACACACACACACACACACACACACACACACACACACACACACAAAGGAAAGGTAGCTGAGAAAAGGAGAGAGCGGGTGTAATTTTCATCGTTCATTGGGTTTGGATACGGTATGGTTAGGTGATTCGGAATACAGTTTTGCTTCGGTTGGATTTGCCTTTGGTTTGCCATGGTGCTGGTTTGAGTTTTTCTTTTTTCTTTCTTAAATCTGAAGCAGGATTTGAGACACGAGTTTGGTTCAATCAAACTTGATTTTGCTTCCATTTGTTTTTGCCTTTGGTTTATCGGTGTGCTGGTTGATTTTTTTCTGTATCTAAGCAGGAGTTGAGAAACCAGTTCAATTCAGTTAAGTTTATGTGTTTTGGATGGAGTGTCGACTTGGATCAAGATTGAATGAGGGGCGTGATGTCTTTTCAAACATGACTTTGGCCTGGGCTGTGTTCTGACGAGATTGGGGGTCGGGTGGGCAGGAGGACGTGGCAGCCCTGACCATGACCAAGTACCGCAAGGCCCAGGCTCTCATCGACGAGGCCGACCAGCGCGCCGACGTCGCCGAGAAGAACCTGCAGACCGTCCGCCGGGCCCGCTCCATGTCGGTCACCAAAGAAATCACCAGGGTGGTCAAATTATAATTCAGGTAAGGGGGGGAGGGGTGGGGTAAGGTGGCGATGATGTCATCAGTCAGACTGTTCTGGAATGTCGTGGGATGCTCTAGTCTTCGAAGGAAAATTTCCTTAATGTGCTCTCTACGGGGAATGATCAGTATAAGACTTGGTGGGGGGGGGGGGGGGGGGGGCTGGGGGCTGCTTGAACATTGATGAAGGGGGAAATGATGGGATGTCTTGTAAAGGGGAGATAAGGGATTCGTTCCCCAAGATATTTGCTTATACGAGTTGGTCATTCGGAAAAGTGTTCTCTGTGAGCAACCTTCAGCCCAGGAGGGGTGCTCCCCTGTAAAGCCGATCATCAACAATGGGAACACAACAGGTGAATTTCCTCAGCTCCAGCTACCAGAGGCGAAGAAGATGACAGAATTCGGTGAACACGGTAGCCTGACATACACATTGATCTTTAAGAATTTCAGGCAGATTCAAAAGAAAGGCGAAATCTCAACCCTCCAGTTTCTAATTCAGTTTCTCCCAATTTCAGCTTGACCTCCTCTTATGTAGGAACGAGCTATGTTTTGTCTTTAACAGCCAGGTATCAATTGTATTTTTCAAAACGTTATATTCTGCGCTAACAGTGCTCATGTCTGCTGATCGGTGGGAAGGACTGTAGGTCATTCGTCATCTTAAAAGGGATGTTCACTGATGGAAGATACCCCTTTAAATTAAAGGAGTTACTGGTCTCAGGGGTTCTTCGTTTATTTTCTTAACTGATCTGGACTAATCAGAAAAATGACCCAAATTGTGGTTATTGGGTTCTGCCTTTTTGTTACCATGGACTCGGTCACGCAGTCGGCGGCAGAACAAGACTGTGGTCAGTGTTTATATTTAGGTGATTGTTGCAGTGGTAGGGTGGTGATAGGACGGTTGTTACAGCCATGACGCTGAATAATATGATGACGGGTCAAACTCACGTGTGTTGTGCTATGTTGCAGACAGCCAGCGGAGGGTACTCGTGTAGATCATACTTCTTGTACAAAGATGACAAAGGTCGCGTCCCTGTCTGCCAAAAGTGTATAAAGCATCCAGGATTTGTCACGTGGTTGTTCTCTGATTTTTTTTTTGTTCTCTCTTCTGTTTGGCGCACTGCACTCTGGACGTTTTTTTTTTTTTTTTCGTTTTGCTTTTTTTTCTGGATTTCATTTTTTGCTCCGTCACACCTGATCCAACTCAGTTCAGTGAGGTGCCCGGTGCACGGGGTCGCATCGACTGAAGAACCGTAGGGGCACGGAAGGAAAGGCTTGTGAAGATGAGGGTCTGTCACAGGGGGATGGTCATCGCTGCGGATGACGCCCATGACTACAGGTTGACTGACTGACCTGCACGACCCCTACCAGAACAGCAGGGCAGTGTTCAAAAGGGAGATCATCATTCCTGAATTAACAAACGACCAAACCAAGGGGACAGACATCGGTTAGCTCGGCACACTACCATGCAGAATGTTCGGTACCAGCTGCTGATCCCAGGCTGCAGGACCCCAGAGAATTCCATCTACAGTCGCTTTCATCTCTCAGAGCTCATCACTGCCACCAGCTAACCTTTCCCCCCGTTGTATGTCATCTTTTTTGCGGGAGGTTGAAGCTAACGTCGTCTCGACACTACGCCATAGATATTTATAGTCCGAAACGGACAGTCTTTTTTTTTTTTTCTAAGAAATACGAGATGTGTTGATGGTGTTTAGAACGTTCTTCTCTTGTCCATGGCTTAACTCTGTAGACGGGATATAGTCAGTGTGCGTACATTATTCCGTTTTCTTGGTGGCTGGAGTGGTGGGGGTGTCTGTCTGTCTCAATAACCAGTGCAATATTTATGACACATTTTTGTTTCTTTCGTTGTTCTGTTCACTGCACGGTGATCATGTGATAACGGTTTAGTTTGGAGACTGTCAGACGAACCTCACGAGCCTCTTGACTGAAGGTTGCGGAGGACGAGTTCAGTTGACGCTTGTTTTTTTTGTTGTTGTTTTTTTTTTTTTTTTTTACAGGGAGAACCCATTTTGCCCCAACCCCTAACTTCATGTTTTTTTTTGTTGGTCATGAATGGTACTGTTTTTCACAGAGCGTTAGGTCGAAGGGCTATCAGAAAAAAAGCACCCCCGAAATGAAGCAAACATGCCATTTTAAAGCGCTGCATATGTTCAGATATTCCCTTCGCTTTTTTGTTGCTTATCCTTAGAGTATTCCAGTCAACTGTTACGCCAAACTGTTGCACCGTGTCAGCAGTCAGGCGACTGTCGTCTGCTCACAGAACGTCTGAACTCATTAGGGGGTCCTTCTTTGATCGTCCACACGTAGGACTGAGGATTTTACTTGATTGTGGTTGTCTTTGAATGACTAGGAAACTACACCATGACGTCTGCAATTTCTCGTAAGTCTAGTATGTCGAAGTTTGGAGACGTTTTGAACGAATGTAACAGACGATTGTAATATATTCTGGCAATTTTTTTTTTTTAATAAATTTCATTGCGGCTTGGAAACAAAAGAGGAAAACGAATGTGTGGTTCTTATGTGCGCGAGTATGCCATACGAGCATTTGTGTAGTGTGCAGTGTGACTGTGTAGTCTTTGTCAGAGGACTATTAACAGTCACCACACTCTAGAGCATTGTTGAATCGTATAACTTCGTTGTAACAACAGATTTCACTGTGTGAAATTGGACTTCTTTCCCCGGTAAGATCACGTCACCTTAGTACAGTAACAGACTTTTTCTGCGTCCGTATTGACCTTTTTTACCCACCAAACTTAAGTTTTCGAACAGAATTTTGTCAGGGACTATGTACCATTTGGATTTTTGTTTAACGCGAGTGATGTGCATGATGCGCACGAAGAAGAAACATCGCCTCGTAACGAGATGCGAACCCACGGACCCAGATTGCTATCGCTTCCCTGGAGGCGTGTGTGTTGTCCACTTGGCCCCTTTTTCGTATGTGGTGTTACACATAAGGGCATCATCATATGGGACATTAACCACTAAGGAATGTCATTCGCAACGATGTTGCTTTGTGGACAACTTTAAATGCCACGCCACTTGTCGGCGTGAAGATGATTCAAGTTGTCCCACACTCTTAGAGTGGAGTTTACCACAAAACAAAACACCCCCCCCCCCCATCCCCCCAGCCCCCCCCCCCCCCCCCCCCCAGAAAAGACCCCAAAAAAAAAAAAAAAAAGAAAAACCCATCTCAAACCGTCCCTTTCACGAATAATAACGTCGTGTAGCAAATTCTAAAAAGAATTATAAGCAAGTCCGCCAAACAACAGGGACAAACAAATTACAAAACACGAGGCGTTTCGACCTCTTAGGTCTTCTTAAGGGAAGAGAAAACACATTCAGAACAATGAAAATGAAGAATGAGCTATCACCTCTCTTCTGAAATTTGCTATATAAGAATAAGCTATCACTTCTCTTTTAAAATTTGGCTATCTTCTTCGACGCTCATCTTGCGCCGAATTTGAGAAGATAACTTATTGCTCATCGTGTTGTTTTGCCTTGTAATGTGTTTGCCCCTGTTGTTTGGCAGACTTACTAATAATTCTTTTTAAAATGTATCGCAATTTCCGCTATGCAGTCACCTCACTTCAAAACTGACCCGCCGCAGTTTACTTGGACGTTTGCAGACCACATACCCTCACCTTGCTGTTAAGGGGCTTGTCTCCCTCTCCAATTCTTCGTGTCCAAGACTCGTCCTATGATGGACCCTGTGGAGGACTGGACTGGTTCCGACGCCTCTACCATGTTGCCCGTGATTAGGGGGCATAGTTGTTCCGCTACCACCTCCTGTGAATAGACTAAATGCGCTGTCTCTTGTAAGATAGCACACGCACACACACACGCAAACACACACGCACACACACACACACACACACACACACACACACACACACACACACACACACACACACACACACACACACACACACACACACATACGTACTCACGCACGCACACACATGCACACACACACACACACACACACACACACACACACACACACACACACACACACACACACACACACACACACACATACATCGCACGCGCGCACACATGCACACACACACACACACACACACACACACACACACACACACACACACACACACACACACACACGCATGCGCGCACACACACCACACACACTCGAACTCACTCACTCTGTCTCTGTTTTATGTGTGTCTGTCTGTCTCTCCCCTTTCCTGTTTTCATACACACACACACACACACACACACACACACACACACACACACACACACACACATTCACTCACACACTAAAGTTTCATTGAATAGCTTGCGTAATTCTTTTGGTGTAACTCCTCTGACAGACCGTCAAACAAACAAAAATGAAAGCATGACCTTGTTGGAGTTAAGAAAGAAACAAACAAACGAATGAAGCGAAAGCATAACCTTGTTTGAAACAAACACAAACAAACGAATGGACGCCAGCGAAAGCATAACCATGTTGGAGGTCAAACAAAAACAAACAAACAAACGAATGAACGCCAGCGGAGGCATAACCGTTTTGGAGGTAACAAACAAATGAACGCCAGCGAAAGCATAACCTTTTTGGGAACGCCAGCGAAAGCATAACCTTTTTGGAGGTAGCTAGCAAACAAACAAACGAATGGACGCCAGCGAAAGCATAACCTTGTTGAAAGTAACAAACAAAACAACGTTCACGGATAACACTGGTCCAACGTATACATCACTTCCAGTATTGTTATTACTTTGTGAGGTAATAAAATATTAATTTCGTGTCTGCTGTCTCGTCTTCCGAATCGCTCCAGTGGCTCTACCCCTACACCCTTCCTTCCGGTGTCACGTCCACAGCCACACCTCGGCTTGTCCCGACACAGTCCCGGCACCATCGGTCCACAGGGAGAGCAGTCGATGCCAAGTCGCCTTGAGGCAACCCACTTGCGGAGGCACTGCATCGCTGCCGAGTCACTTCGGTGGTGTTCAGTGGTCCCTGCTCTGAACAAACCTATGCAAGACACCCATCTCCCTGGCCTTTCTTTTTAAAATGCTGATCGATTAGGTTGTTGAACATAATGCTACGAAGTTCCATTCTGATCTGAGACTGCATGACAGGTATGTACTCTGCAGACTTTCTTTCATAATACCTTCTGTCATCAAGCAGGCCAGAGAGATACAGACTTCCCCAACGTCTAATTCCGCAGATGTTTGTATCTCTCGGGCCTGCTTGATCACACAAATAAGATGGGAATCGAACGTACCAACTCCCGGCCTGAAATCCGCGACGCTAACCACCTCTGTACGGCGGCTGGTGGTACCCCACGCTAATCTTAACAATTAGCTCGTGCATGTAGAGACCTTGAAGCCTTCTTCCGAATTAACCAGAATAGGCCTACATTGCTGGAACGGCTAC
>JADBJO010007434.1:0-15000 GCA_016801955.1 Conus betulinus | reverse complement strand
CTCTCTCTCTCTCTCTCTCTCTCTCTCTCTCTTGTTTTTTTTTTTTTCCCTACGCTTTCGCTTTCTGTCTCTCTCTTTTTCCATCTTCTCCCAGATCTGCAGTGACGTGTGTGCTTGTGTTTTAAGACCTTACGTCCTCCAAAAGCTGTACACACTATTCAATATGGATCTACAACATTTATTGCTTGATATAACCAAGATAATAAGTCGGTTCAAGATCATGTAGGGTGGAAATACACTATGTTGATGACGGCTAAGGTAGTACATATGACAGGTTGAAGATGCGGAAGGCTGAAGAAAATTACCGCTATAGCTCGCTGCACCCCACCGACTGAATATTTTAACAGTGAATGAAACGAATAGATCTTCAGTTATGTTCCTCATTCACTCATATGTTCACTTAGGCTAATCTTATTCAATCCAGCGCCTAACTGCTCTTTCTTTCTTTCTTTCCGTAGAGTGTCCACAATCATCAAGTTGATTATTCTGACACTTGCGTGTGTATGACCGTTTTTTTTATACCGCCATTAAGGCAGCCATACTCCAACTTCGGGTACATGCTATGTGTAACGTGTCATCCATACCAACGGCCGAACTGGCCTTCTCTTCCGAAAGTTGGTGATGGGATTTTTACGTGTGTGTAAGATGTGCGTGCGTTCACACACGGAACCTCGGTTTGACTCGCGCATCTGACTGTTACACTGACGTTAAGAACTGGATGACAAACAACAAACTTAAGCTCAATGACGACAAGGCAGAAGCAATTCTGATCAGCACACGTCAAAAACTCCCTCAGCTGCCTCCCTCTCTTTCTATTCAGCTATGCAACACATCCGTTCCAACTTCCGACTCCGCCAAGAATCTGGGTGTCCACTTTGATTCTACCCTTTCCATGCAAAACTTTGTGACCCAAACTGCCAAATCTTGCTACTACCACCTTCGTCGCATCAGCCTGATCAGAAAAAAACTTTTCTTTCTACCGAAGCAACTGTCAAACTTGTCCTCTGTTTCATTATGTCTCGTATCGACTACTGCAACTCACTCCTTTCTGGTGTCAATGAATCCTCTATTCACACCCTACAACGCATTCAAAACAATGCCGCACGCCATGTACTCAAGAAGAAAAAGACTGACCACATCTTTCCTCTTCTGTCACAACTTCACTGGCTTCCTGTATCCAAACGCATTCACTATAAACTCGACACTATCTGTTACAAGTCCCTCAACAATGCAGCCCTGACTACTAACCAGTCTACTCAATATCTACACACCCTCACGCACCCTCCGGTCTTCCTCTGATCCTCTCACTTTCCGGATTCCACGTACCAAGCTCAGTACCTTTGGCCCACGTGCCTTCTCTGTTTCTGTCCCACTCTCCTGGAACAAACTTCCACTCTCTGTCCGTCAGCTGCATACTTTCCCTTGTTTAAGACTGCTCTTAAAAACTCATCTCTTTTCTTCTTCCTAATAGTCCTCTCCACGACTACTCAACTACTCCCACTGCAGCCTGTACCCACTCGGCATGGGAACCTCAAATGCTTAATATATTTCCCCTCTCTTTCGATAGTTTTGGTTAGATTTATATGTGTGTGTGTGTGTGTGTGTGTGTGTGTGTGTGTGTGTGTGTGTGTGTGTGTGTGTGTGTGTGTGTGTGTGAGTGCTGGTGTGTTAGGTGTGTGTGTGTGTGTGTGTGTGTGGGGGGGGGGGGGGGGGGGGGGGGGGGGGGGGCTGCATCCATCCATCAGTATTTGTACATTATGTTTCTTCTTTTTGAATTAGTTGTGTGTTCAGAGCCATATGGTCCACAGCGTGTGTGTGTGTGTGTGCATTAATATTTATGGTTTAATATTTATTTTGTACATTATTTTCCTTTCTATTCCTTTGTTTAGAGCCATAACGCATGTGCAGTTGTGTGTGTGTGTGTGTGTGTCTGCATGAGAGAGAGAGAGAGAGAGAGAGAGAGAGAGAGAGAGAGAGAGAGAGAGAGAGAGAGAGAGAGAGAGAGAGAGAGAGAGAGAGAGAGAGTGTGTGTGTGTGTGTGTGTGTGTGTGTGTGTTTGGTTTTTTTTTTTTTTTTTTCCCCTTGCGCTTAGAGTTGATTTTATCAAGATTTTGCGCATTATAAATACCATTTATTATGATTATTATAGTCTCATTCGAAGGGCGCCACTGAGCATCATCTATACCTATGCCCATTTAGATGAAGTAACACCGGTTTCATAGCCAAAGGTATACATTATAAGTTAATGATGGTAATGACAATAATAATAACAATAATAATGATAAGATGATGATGATTGTTGTTAGATTAACTTCATCGTTCAATGAGACAACTCTTACTTTAATATAGTTAGGGTTACCTCCCTTATAAAAGTTACCGCTAGACATGCGCGGTCAGGCATGGCAGCTGGATGAACACTGTACTGTTCACGAAGTGTCTTCTGCTTCAAGATACACTCGCCCACAACCACGAAACCTACTTATCATAATATGGTGTCAGAAGTATTCCCTTGAGTATACTGAATTGAAGTTTCATCTGCGAAACGAGGTTTCCAGTTAGTTTTGTGCTGAAAAATGTCTTTCAAGCCACATAGTGAGTTCGACTTTCTGGAGCCGGCAACATGGCCTGCCCGGAAAGAATGGTTTCACCGATATCGTCTGGCCTCAAAACTCAACAAAGAAGAGGGCGAAATCCAAGTAAGTTCCCATGCATGTCCGATGGAATCGGAAGCGAACAAAATTTTTAAGAACTTCGAATTTTGAAACGAAGCAGATAAGAATGAATGACAGACCTGACGAGATTCACAGTTCTTCTTTCTTTGAACATCCATCCAGCTCATAGGACAGAAGAGTTAACAGTTTACAGCTTTATTCCTGAAATAACACAAGCTTTCTCACCTTGCCCTGCATGACCAAGAGGTGAGATCACACTCTTGTATTCACTAAAGTGTTAAAAAAGCTTTTTCATATCATATATGATTAATATCTTAGTGTAATTAACAAACTCTATAACTGAAATCAGAGGTGTAAGCAATGCAGGTAAGTTTCTCCCTTAGAGAGTAATTCATATCCATAATCCACTGAGCAGATCTTCAGCTCTACTCCAGCAGGGGTGAGATTGGTTACAACCTAAATTAGGTATTATGCTCAGTTTTTGAGCAGTTCTCATATTTGCAATAAAAAACTCGGTATCACAGTGAAGTGACATGACTCTTCTAAGTTGACACTTCTCTCCTCCAGTCACGACCAAACATCATTATGCTGATGACTTTGTCGTATACTTAGGGGTTTACGAAGATTTGCGCTGTATTTGTCAGACATATATTTTGA
Organism: Conus betulinus; assembly: GCA_016801955.1. Lineage (NCBI taxonomy): Eukaryota > Metazoa > Mollusca > Gastropoda > Neogastropoda > Conidae > Conus > Conus betulinus. The sequence continues at coordinate 11,671 of JADBJO010007434.1, read as the reverse complement.
TTTCAGCTTATGGGGTGGGTGGGGAAGAGGGAGTGGAGATGAGGAGGGAGTGGGGGGAAAAAGAAGGGGGGGTGGGGTGTAGGAGGAGGTGGTAGGGGGGGGGGGAATGGGGGGGGGGGGGAGATATTGTTGTTGGTGCTATTGATGGGAGGCGAGTCCTTCTGAACCTGAAGCGGTCCAGGTCTCCGCCATCACCACAACCTCTGGTAATTTTGTTCCACTCTGGGATGGTTCTTGGGAAGAAGGACATTTGTCGATAGTCTGTCCTGCATTGTGGGATGTCGTAGCTGCAGCTGTTGTTTTTCTTAAACTTCTACTCACTACAAGATGCCAGCTTATCCTTGTGGATGTTGTTAAAAACCAACAATGGCAAAAAAACGGCATTGACTGTTCAGTGCCTCAAATGGACTCACAGTTGTACAATTTATCTTTTATTTACTTAATGGACTCACAGTTGTACATTTTATCTTTTACTTTTACTTACACACTTTTACCAGCATAACATGCATCTAATTAGTACATAGTTCATTTGATTAAGAAAAAAGTTATTAATAAATTGGCATTTTGACCAATGCACAGTTAGGAGAGATATGTTTAAATACAGTTTCACTAAAATTATTATTAGAAGCATTATTAATAGTTTGAAGCCATGAATAGATGTGGGACAAAGTTGGCATCCATAGCAAGGACAGGAAGACTATCATCAGTAAAAGTTTGGGACCAGATTCCATCACAGAGGCCACAGAAGAAGCAGAACTGGTCTGCAGGATAGTTCAGTGGAAATCCCAGAAGTTGGCTGACTTAGTAGAAAAGATACTGGAGCTAATAGAAGAAGGCTATAAGGAAATCAGGAGAAGCCTGCTAGGTTTAGGGGACTATGTACTGGAGAAAGAATACCAGGCCTTTTCGATAGAGAACAGTTGTAGTATGTGAGTTGAAAGATGAGAGAAACATTTTTGGTGCTACATGCAGACCAGAAAAGAAGTTGATGACACGGAGAGAAGAAGCCACACCAGAGAAAACGCAAATTTTATGTGCAGAGGACCACTTACATCCCTAAATGCAGAAGAAAGTTACCATCTGTTCCATCTTAAATGACCTGGCGTATATAAATACAAATTATCTTCATATATGTGTACATAGAATATTAACACAATTTTTACTTATTTCACCAATTTACTTTCAATGTTATTTATGAACACTGCTTTGTACGTATCATATATATATAGAATAATATTACATATATTTTTTTCCTTTATTTGTTACTCAAAGAATGTATTGATATTACTCTAAATATTATTTCATTATTTTTCTAACTCAATGGAAAGAAACTTACAATTTACATAGTTTTTTTTTTGAGTAAATTTTACATGAGTAAGTTTGGAAGGAAGTGTAATAAAACTTTTTGGGTTCTGGTAACCTAACCCTACCTAGAAAAACACCCCCGACCCTAGCATGTGTTTTATTTTTTTGCAAGTATTAATAAAAAATAAAAAAAAATTAGCAATCAGATCAACTTTAAAACTCCAGTTTTAAGAAATGAACTTATTTTTGAGCAGAGTTAATACATTTTAAGTCAGGTTCACCTGGATTTGCTTGGGTTCACCAGGGTTCTCTATAACAGCATACCCATTTTGATGGTTCTGATGTGTATTGAAGGAGCTAGCTGATATATTATGCATACCCTCTGAAGATGCTGTTTGATAGAACTATCATGTTTGATAGTTGCTCTTTGCGACCAATTAAAACAGATGAATTGTTATCAAGAGAACAGTTTGGATTTACCAAGGGACGCTCATGTGTAACACAACGTGTTACATGAAATGATCAATTGGTTAGCCTGTAGATGCAGTTTACCTTGGTCTGAGAAAAGCTTTTGATACCGTTCCCCATCATACTATATTCATAGGCTTATTAATAAGCTGGCTGGCTACGGTATACAAGCAAAACTTCTATCATGGATAAGTGATCCCAGTTCGTAAGTGTCAGTGGCATCCGTTTATCTAACTCTACAGTAAGGGTAACAAGTGGTGTACCGCAAGGTAGTGTTCCAGGCCCAACGCTGTTTAGATATATATACTTTATAAATGACATGTCTGGAGAGGTTGTGATGTCAAAATTTTTGCAGATGACCCCAAGTCTTACTCAGCAATCCGTAATACTGAAGACAGTTCAAATCATTAGCTCGTTTGTACATTCTGATTTCTATGTATCATGTTCACAAACATCCACTATAGCTGCTAAGGAACACAAAACTAGTCAACCTGCTCATCTCAAAGAAAAAATAAACATTCACAAGCAATCAGTGTGTCTTTTGTTCATTTAATTCTTTTTTTTAAAAAAATTTTTAAAAAGGGCTAGTGTCAGTTATGACAATTTTCAGTATGGGCATGAAAAGAACAGTGGCTTTTTTTTTTTTTTTTTTTTTTTTTTTTTTTTTTACACAAACAGTAGACACAAATGCAATAAAAGTATTTAAAAATCAGTTTTAAAAGCAAAGAAGATGGTCAAGCCATATTTTAATTATTAATTTTTAAGAATCAAATGTGAAAAAAATAGAAGGGAAAATCCTTTTAACAGTTGCTTTGGTACAATAAGCCACTGCAGTCCACATGTTAGTGGCAAACCATTCTATATATGTGCTATTGGAAGAACTTGATATGAATTTTAAACAGATCAGTTCATAAACAATCAAGAAAGCTTTGCACAATGCTGCAGTCTGACTGACACAAAAGTTACTCAAGGTTCTATTAGAGATCATTTCTTTGTTTGAAAGCAAATCAGAAAAGACAGCTTCACAAAAACTGACGTGTAATGTATGTATGCAGTCAAAAATCTCATTCAGTATAATTAATTGATAATTTTTTGTTTCATCTTTCTGCTCTCATCCAGTTGGGCCATATATATGTCTGTTTCTTTTTCTGCTTTTTTTCATCATTTAATCCTCTTCACATCCCCCTTTGTGAATTCTCTCCATTTCTTTTATTACACTACTGTTTGTCTCTTATGATGACATCTGAGTGAAAAAAAATCTTACTCAAATGTCTTCAATCACCAATTTGTGACAGGACATTTAACGAAATTCTGTCCATCCATCCTCATCCAGCATCATTCTTTTCCAACAGCACACAGAAAAAACAACTGTATTATATTATCCATTTAATATTTTAGAGTTGTTTTCGCTGTGTGCTGTTGCACAGGTCTTATTCAAGGGACACTTTTCTCTTCGCTGATGAGATGCGCTCATAGGAAGTATCTTCTTTTTGTGGCCAGAAGTAGGCCCACTGTTATTTGGTTTCAGCCATGAAGTTTAGCCCCACCATGTCAGCATGAGTGGCAGTATCAACATTTGTATACTGAATCTTGGCCACATAATATTTCTCCTGCCACTGTAGTGCCAGTCAGCAACACAGAACTGTATAATCTCTGTCTTCCACACTGAGAGAGAGAAGCAGAGCTGAAACTGCCAAACAGCCCGATGTTGTCTTCTTGCTCTGAAGAAGTGAGTCATTCAATGTTTGAGGCATGCTCACTCTCACCCTCACTGACACACACTTCTCAGCTTGAATCTGTCATGGGCAGCATTGGGGCAAAGTGATTTGCGGTCCAGTGACTGGGGAGCATGTCATCCCTATTGCTGGTTGAGAGGATGTAGCTAGGAGTTCTTGAAGTCGGCTGAATAGGAGTGAGGGTTCTGTTGTTCATGGGTTGAACAAATCTTCCAGCCCATCCGAGGATACACAGAGCACACTGGGCTTGCCAAACCTTGGCAGCAGCAGCAAGCTGCCAGATGCCCGTGAATATGTTTTCCACATGACTTGGAGGATTTCAGCTCTGAGAATGACTTCAATTTCATGAACAGAAACTGTGTCAGCTGACAGACCTGAGCCCACTGCTACAACAGCAGCAAAGGCAGCCACTTTCTAGTTTCTGTCCCTCTGCCTCAGTGTTACTCGTTCCACACCCACATACATAGTTGTGGAAGTTATTCATCATTTCCTCTACAATTCTGCAGAGAAGACCTGTGTGGGCACTCTCATGTCCAAACACAAGGATGCTCAGTGCCCTCAGTAAGCAGTTGCCATCTGCAGTTGTTACCAGGGGGTAGAGACTGGTGGTCGTACTCGTAGGGACTCGGCTGGCAGTTCATAGCCATTAGAGCTGGTTGTGGCAACCAGGGCTTCCAACTGCTTAGACTGCACTCTTCAACTATCCGTGAGTTTACAGTTATCAGAGTAACTTACCATTGAGACGCCCCCTCGATCACAGTCCGCAGTGTCATAAAGCATAAGAATAAACAAATGTAATTTGCATTGCATATGATCAGTTTTACTTTCTTTCACGTAAAAATGAAAGTTTCAGATGTGATTTCGGACATTTCCTCGGTGGGGTCAGTGGTGACAGCGGAATCGATGGAAATTCCCCTTAAGTGGTAGGGAACCAAGCCATACCAGTATCTCTGCTATGTGCCTATGTGACGGTTGGCACTTTCGTGTTCAGCAGTGTTTCGTACATGTCTGAAAGCATTATCGTTCACTATGAGGCCAGTCGGAAATGTTTTTCATTACATTTTGCTTGTGTGTGACTCAAAGTCAGTTGTGATGATGTAAACAGCGGTGGACATGTTTACCAGTTCTTCTCCTTTCTGACATCATCTGCTCCTGGCTTCGTTTCTGTGACCTGGCGAACGGATATGAATTGCAAATGGTTGAAACAAGCAGTGCGGGAAATTTTTATCCCCAAAAGTTTGGCGTCGATCGGACATGAGCCTAGTGCACAGTAAATTTGTTCGTTTTTTTAAACAAATATGCTGACCAAACCTCTAAATCAGTGGATTCATTGTGTCAATGACACGCCTTGGGTTTCAGAATACAAAATGTTGAATCATTCCCGGTAAAAACGGAAAGCAATAGAGACAAGTTAAAGGGCATGTCTCCTGGTCATGATGATCCACATCCAAGTATTCTTTTGGATTCAACTCAAACTTCACCAAAGAGTGGTTTGGGAACAGAAATGCTGACAAAAATCTAGTTTTATCACTTTATGTGTTAAAGTTTTCATTAACATTCTGCAACGGCTGTAGGAACATGTTGTTTGCAGTATGTCAGCAGATGTCTATTTTCGGCATGGCCCATTTCGGCTGTTTTCTTCGAATAAAAATCAGTTTTATCACACAATCCAGTACATCTCCCTGATATTGTGGCAATTATCTCTTTAAGATACAAGCTGCAAAAATACACCCAAATAAAGGAAAAAGTATGGTTTTGTATAGTTTATTTTATCCAATGAAACAGACAAGGGTATGCCACCATGACATTTTGTCACTGTCTCACACACACGTATACTGACTTGGGGGTGAATATACTCGATAGTATGGCTCAGAGAGCCACCCAAAGTGCCACCTCATTTTTTGCAACATTTGGACATCACCCCTGTGACGAGAATTGACGATGGATCGGTGGGTTCTCAAGCGGAAGGACTTGTAATATATTCTCTAAGAGAATATGTAAAATTTGACAACCACCCTCTCTCTTACTAGTGGTGGAAGGAGCAACTTTCTGATGCTAGCCATCGAAAGAAATTTATATTTGTTCCTGGGACTGTTAAAATACTTAATAGTGGCTCTGGGATGTTTCCTTAGGCTTGTACTCTTAAAATACTTGTAGCTCCAAGAGACAGAATTAGAATTCAAACATTCAATACTGATTGAACAGCAAAGACTTGACACAAGTTAAGTGCATTCCACGTTAACTTTATTGCTTACACACTTGAAAGTAGTAAAGGTTGTTTACAATGGACATGTCAGTGTTACTTTGATTGCGTGCTCTTTTGCCCATCAACTTCACTTGCACATCAACTTCACTTGCTTACACCCATGAAAGTAGTGACAATAGACATGTTCTCACTGTTTCATCATTAAGGGAGGGAAAGCTCTGGATGAGTTGAAGTCCCATTAGCTGATATTGGAGAGGATAGTTGATCTCTCTCTTGTGGCTGGTGACTGATACTGCTGTGTAGACCCAGTTGCTGTAGTGCTGGGCTGTGGTGTGTGACTTCACAACTCGTCTTGCCCAGAGAGTTCGTAGCTTAGCCATGGTCTGTAGTGTAGCCACAGTCAGTAGTGTAACCACGTTCCCAGGTCTACGATAAAGAGAACCTGGTCTGTAGTTAAGTAGCTGACAGTCTGGCTTGTTGAGTTCACACATTTGCCATCTATCTTCCAGAAGAGGTGTGAGAACTCAGGCAACAAAGAGTTTGATGAATATAATAGTTTTGCTGTGAGTAACAATCCCCACTTTTTTGTTTAGAGGTAGACTGGAATTCACAGAAGTTTAGGAGACAGTAATACAATGCTAAACAATTTAATTCAAATGACTCTTCAAGGTTTCTTATGAGTTTTACAACAATAGCTTGGAATACACTTAGCCCAAGTTCACATGTGGTGTAGACTTAAAGTCATACACTACAAAGCAGCCCAAATTCACATGTGGTGTAGACTTAAAGTCATACACTACAAAGTGTCACACTGAGCACAAATGTATACACGCACTCAGCTCGGCATTCACTCCGTCCGTGCACATGCAGTCTCTCCAAACAACCAGAAGGCACACTACAATAACTCTTCTTCTCTCCCTCCTCTCCAGGAAATAATTTACTAAACGATAATCACTTTTCCCACATACACAACAGATTTGTTTTCTAATATTTATCTTCTATTCCTCCTCTCCAGTGGAGGTACAATCATTCCACAGATCCACTAGCTGGGACCAAATTTCATCTCATTATACATAGTAAATCACAAGAACTTCTTTTACAGGTTTCTCCTCCTCCTCACTGGAGAAACCATCATACATTTTCCAAAGAAGAATCAAAAGATGGCTCAAAATATAGGAATATGATCTGAGTTCCAATCCATGGGAACAGTCAAAACTCATTGAGGGTCAACATGACAAACACTCTAAGTTCTCTCACGACTGCGACTACCACAGTCGCAGTCGTTGGAGGGAGGGGAAGGGAGTGAAGAGAAGGCCCAGTGCCTTTGTGTCAAGTGAGAGATGGGAAGGAAGATGGGAGAGAATGGCAGCCTAATCCCCACCTGATGTAAACTTTCCTTGTAACATAGGGTTATAAGTTATGGTGCGATGTAAATTTTTGCTGGTCACACCACCACATTAGAAAGGGGGGTGGGGGTTGATGGCCATCTCCTTTCACGGCATTTAGTTGCCCATTACCAAATAAATCTATGCCCCTCTGGTGAAGGTGTAAATTTAGGGACCAACCTCTGACAAAACAACTGAAAGTAAGGACTCCTGCCATCTAGCCTTTCAGTTTTAGTGGGCAACTTGCATGGAGTTGGTGACTGAAGCTGCACATGGTAAAGTTTGACACAACAGACTGCTGGTCACCACAGGCTTTTTCTGGGTTCAAACTGCAAGCTGTCTTCAGAAGTTTCAGAAGTGGTAAATACGAATTGTAGTTCACAAAAATTTATTTCTGTCTCCTGTTTCTTTGATAAAGTGAACTCCACAGCGTACAGGTCAGAAACGTTAAGGGGGGGGGGGGGGGGGGGGGGGGGGGGAATAAAAAAAAAAAAAGGGGGGCAGGATAACATGGGAGGTGGGTGGGGAGAGGATGGAAGAGTAAGTGGGAATAAAAGACAGGGGGGGGGGGGGCAAGGTGAATCCTTACATGGCAGGAGGAGTAAGATGGGGAGGGGTGGTAGTGTGGAGAGGGAGAGTGCATGAATGATCAAACCTGTTCTTCATATGCTGAAATCACAAGACACCCTCTTCTCCTGTTTTTACTACAGAGTGGATGGACAGATCCTGGAACTGAGGTACAGTCTGGCAGTAGCTGGAGTAAGGATTCAGATTCACTTCATCCTGCACACCAGCTGCCTGCTCTGCACAGTCTACAAGGTTAGTTCAGTTTTTAGGGCAAAAAGCTGTGTATTTCACATGAGTACTCATTTTTGCTTCCACTGAAGTAACAATCAGGTGATGTAAACAAATCACTTAGAATATTAGTAGAAGAGATTCATGCTGTCCTTTTTACCAGTGATTCTTCGTGTGTATGTGCTTGTGTTGTTGTTGTTCTTCAATTTAACATCTTCCCTTGTAAAGTGATTCCAGATGGATTGTGTAATGGTGTTATGTGTGTGTGTGCGCACGCATGTGCACCTGTGTATTTGCATGCGTGAGTGTGCATGCGCACTTTGTGTGTGTGTGTAATTTCTTTTTGTACATGAAGGGTTGTTAGAAAGTTAAAGATGAATTTGTTCTGGACTGTGTGATAGATTTGGGCATAACGAACAAAGAAAAAGCATAATTGTTCAACATTTTAGGTAATGTCAGTGGAGTCAATCTATTATGTGAAATATTAGAACCAGCTTTGTGCACTGTATTCTTTACTCTTGTACAACCTAGTAATAGGTGACATACACTAAGAGTTTCCCCACACATGTAACATTTTTATGTATTTGGTTAGAAGTGAATTTAAATGCATCCTATGAATTAAAGTTACTACCTTTTTAGATGTCATATTTTCAAATTTGTCTAATAAGTCTTGGGGTGGATATCGGGTGTTTGGTGTGTGTGTGTGTGTGTGTGTGTGTGTGTGTGTGACAATCTGTGTGTGTTTGTGTGTTTTTGTCTGACCCCAAAGTGTAAGTAAGATAATGTTTTGACACTATACCATCTAAACCCGTGAAGAATTTACACTTTCTGAAAACTGTTACTATGCACCTTAATGGGTCAAGACACCAAACTCTGGTGCACATTGTAACAGCACTCTTTAGGTCTAGATTGAAGCATGGTCAAATAATTATTTTCTCTGATCCAGTAATTATTTGAAGTTAATAAGAGTTTGATAGTAAGTCTGTTAAGTCTGTTAAGGTGGTTGTATGCATTCCAGTTCACACAAATGCAGCAGGATTATAGAGGTAAGCAGAAGATTTAACCCTCAATCAGATGAGAAATTTAGCATCAGCAATGTTCTTAGTGCAAATTCAGTTGAAAGTTCTGATGAAAGGGAGGTAAATGTAAAATCTGACCAGAACATTCCCCAAAATGCAAAGAAACAAACCTGTCTACAGTTACCAATGATGTTTCCAGCTTTAAAACAATGATGTTAAACCATATAATGTGATTCCAGTTATGGCAACACCTGCCCATACTGAGACATCGTTTACCACAAACGTAAGTCCTGTCATCTTAATATTGATACAGATGGTTCTGTGTCAGAAGATCAGAGTGCAGGTTCAAGGTCAAACAGTATGAGATCAGTCATCATGCAAGGGTTTTGTCTCTTCTCACAGCAGATCTCGTTCTGATTCTTTAGGTTTTGCTTATTCGTGGTTGATCTACTCAGACAACTGAATGTTTTATTTTTTGTGTAGTATCAGAATCTGTTTTGCTTAATAATTGGGATTCAAAAAGAAAGGATATTACCTTCAACTAAAGGGAAGTGTTGGATTCTTTTGCATGGTGAGATTATTGATAGGGGGCATACAGATCATCATGTGTAATAATAGGGATCAAGAAGTGGTCCAGATATGATACCTGCCTTGCATGCCATTGGGAACGGTCACCTGCTGTGGTGCAGAAAAATGACACATCCTTCTTTCCAACCATCATTATCAACACAAAAAACATCCTCACATGTAACTGTTATCATTATGATTGCCACCCATTAGTTTGCTTGATAGGAACCCCCCCCCCCCCCCTTTTTTTTTTTTTTTTTTTTCCTGTTTACAGTTTAGTTTATGTGTGTGTGTTGTTGTTGGCGTGTTAACACTTTTCCCATTGATCATTTCCATTCATTTCCTTTCCAACTAGCATTATTATAGTATTATACTATTATCCTAATATCTACACTATCTCCTTCTCACAATTAATGGTCATTATAATCATCATCCACCAATAGTACTGTTTACAATTACATGCTCGCCCCCCCCCCCCCCCCCTTGTGTGAATGTTTTTGGGTTTTTTAATGTTTTTTTTTTAATTTCTTATTTTTAAAGATGTTACCCCCTTTTCTCATTGATAATCTCTAGTTCTTCTTAACCAACATTATTGTTTTAATGCCAACACAGTATTCCACCCACAACAATGAACACATCCGAACAGTACTGTTTACTTTTCCAGTAATACTGTGTGCATGAGTTTCCCATCCCTCCTCCCTGTGCATACATATAGGTGGATAGATATGAGCTTTCCCTCCCCCCTTGCCCTCTCCTTGTCTTTCCCTTTTTTCCCCCAACAACGATAGCCCCACACCCTTTGATCACTTCCATTCCTTTCCAGTCATTACCATTATCCACACCCCCACATGTAACTACTATCATCACAATCACCGCCATTAGTACTTTTTTTTATGTATCATTTTGTGTTCCTTACCACTATGCACTAGTATCAATTCACTGTGCAATCATTACCATCTCTTATATCATACCATAAAACAGTAATTAAACAAAACAAACAAACCCTACTGTTTCACCCCCCCCCCCTCCACCCCACCCACCCACCTTTTTTTTCTCCCCTGTAGTGTTTAGCCTTTATTAACACTTAAAAAAAAAAAACAAAAAACCAGTATCCTCCTCTTATTTAGGTTTTCATCATCTCCACTATTATCACTATTATTGCCATTGTTACCATTATTGTCATGGTTCATCATTACTATTTCAACTCCCATGATCCCCTCTTTAACAGCCTCGTTTTCACCCAGCAGCCATTTTGTGCCAAATCTCATTTTCGTTCTTCATTTTCATGTCCTAATGTTGTTTGTTTTTGTCTGAAGAAGACCCAAGAGGTTGAAATGCATTGTGTTTTGCCCTGTAATCTGTCTGTATCTGTAGCGATAAATAACACTGCTTAAAAAAAAAATCACTCCAGTAGAGTCAGGTACAATTTATTGGGTAATTTCCCCTAGTGGCAACTTTGACACACAACTATCAGTCAAACAGAAGAGAGTACTCCCTTTTAATTGACAATTAAATCTATACATTATTTACATGAAATACTTTTTACTGTGTGTTCCACCCAGATACTGGTTTCTACAAAGTTATAACCGTACAAAGATACAATACCAGGCATCAGAGCCACAGCAAAATCTTTTAGTGGACAAAATTCCTTTGTCCTCACAGACCTTCATGTAGTTTGATCCTTTGGTTTAGCCTCAACAAACCGCAAAATCTTCACAATCTCCGCAACTTCATGTTCGACTTACAAAATGTGAGTTGTGCCTGTGCCCTCTCATTTAAAAAAAAAAAAAAAAAAAGAGTATACTGCGTGTCCGAAAATGTCTGGGAACAAAGTTCCTGAAAAGAAGACAAAGCATGGATCAGTCATTTTGGGTAAATCAATTTAGAGTATAGCTTTAGAAGTAGAAAACAATCTCTGTTTTTCCGGTATTTTCACTACATATCTTACCTGGAGGTTAGCAAAGGCTAGTTGGGCCTTCATTGCTATTAATACATCAGAGCCAGAACCGTGTATCTTGAATGAAACATTTTGTGAGAAGAACAATTTCAGTTTTCTTGTTTGCTTAAAAAAAAAAAAAACCTTTTGCTTGAAATACTTTCAATTTTGTTCTGTGAATCATACAGGCAATAGTCATTTTAAATGTAGTCTAAACCAAAAAACAAAAAAAACTGTTTGCGGAGGGTCAAAAT
>JADBJO010007433.1:110000-112987 GCA_016801955.1 Conus betulinus | reverse complement strand
GAATGTCGTTTGCCTGCTCAAGAAACAGGATCTTGCAGATCGAAACGCGTTGTGTCTGTTACGTGATCTGTTTGTTCCTTCGTCAGGCGGGCTCAGTAACATTATTTTTTTTTTTTGCTGTTCTGTTTCCGTGCCGGCCGGAAGTGACCTCACTTTGAAACGTTCCCTTGAGATTGTCGGTGATTCTCGTCGCTGGTGGAAGATGCACGTTCTCATCGTGCTCATCATCAGGGCATTGTTTATAGGGCGTTGTCTCGTTGTGGATCGTTGCACGGTGCTTCGAAAGTGTGGTGTGGAGCGAGGGAAAGCAGGGAGGAGAGAGAGGAGAGAGAGAGAGAGAGAGAGAGAGAGAGAGATGGGAGGGAGAGAAGCGAGAGAGAGGGAGGTAGGGAGGAAGAGAGAGAAAAGTGGAAGTGGGAGGGAGAGAGAAGGAGAGAGACAGGGGGATGAGGGCTGGATAGGAAGAAGAAGAAGAAGAAGAAAGAAGAACGAAGAAGAATAAGAAGAAGAAGGAGCAAGAAGCATGAAGAGAGGAGGAGAGGAGTGAGGAAGGAGGTGGCAGAAGAAGAGCAAGACTCAAGAAGAGAAGAAGAAGAAAGAGAAGAAGAAGAGAAACAGATAAGCAAATATATGCTTTTTTTCATTTCAGAGAACAGAACAGAACAGAACAGAATTTTATTCAAAAAGGCCAAAGCCTCATTTGAAGGGGGTGTGAACAATGACAATGAATATATGATACAAATGCGAATGAAACTGTCATCCCAATATAAGCATGAGCACTAAGTCAATGGCAAGACTGAAAACAGTTTACCGGTTTGCAAATGGAAAATAACGCAAATTCGAGAAACAAAATCATTACATAAGCACATTTATTGACTCAATTCACATAATCAGCAGTAAATTTGATAATTCAAGATATAGCTATTTGCCTTCTCTTAAAGGCTTTGTAAAGATGTACGGCAAGATTTTTTAAAAACTACTTCTGTCTTTCGTGATGCTAAAAGTAATGTTAACCTGAAATCACTAGGATTATTATGATATTTGGGATGAATTAAACTATGTCTTAAATCATCAAAAGCAGTGCAACAAAAAACAAAAAGTGAATTTCATCATCTGTAGGAGATCTACACAATGGGCATTTAGTGACACGTTCACTATCCCTTTTATATCTTGAACTGTGCACTGATAAATTAGATATCCCAAATACAAATCTTGTTAGTGTGTACTGAATAAATCTGTCCAAATCCAAAAGTAAGTATGTCTCCAGATCATGAGATGTCTTGAATTTCCTATAGTTTACAAATCTGTCACTGTCATCCATATGGCAATTCCACTTTTGCCACCTGCAATCAATAAATCTTTGTTTGAACTCTCTTATAAAAAGAATTATGCATCTTACACCCTGTTTTTCCCATACATAACTTAAGCCATAAAACTATTCAAAACATGACGAACTTTCGAAGCCCAATTGACTTTTCCTCTATTTGATAGATTTGATAACATTTTATACGCTTTGAAAGGCAGTCTATGCTTTTCCATTCGTGTCGGTTTCAACCAGTATCTAATACAACAGACTAGAATTAATAGACAGGGGGAATCGATTCAATTCACTGTATATAAAATCATTCGGTGTTTTGATACTTACTCCTAGATACTTCTTTAACATAAATAAATGGACACTTTCTATCACTGATGTAGCATCTTCTAAAACCCCAATCTCAGCACCATATAGAAATATAGATTGAATCTGTGAATCAAAAAGCTTCAAGAATAATTTCACTGAGTTATTATTTAATTGATTCAATTTACAAATATAGGAATAGCAGCTCGTTTACCTTTGTTCGCTAAATCTTGGCATGCCGGCTTAAAAAACTCAGTCTTGTGGAAAACAATAGACTTAGGTATCGATATGAATTCACTACACTCATCTTAACATTGCCCTAAAACCATCTCTGTGTGCTTGCTAGGTATCCCCCTTTTCTAAAAACCATAATACTAGATTTTTCCAAATTACTTTAAGTTGTAACTGATATGCAGCTCTATGAAGACTATTTAGTTGTGTCTGCAACCCAACCACAATTTCTGATAATAATATAATGTCATCAGCAAACAAAAGGATAAATAATTCAATCACATCCATATTGAGACTAATACCATGTCTACCATTATTCATAATTTCAAGTGCAAGTTCGTTGATAAATAAGAAAAAACAAGAGGACTACAAATATCGCCTTGTTTCACACCGTTCGTACAATTGATATAACCTTTGTACTGTGTACCACAACGAACTCGAGCTTTAACAACCTCATACATACTTTTAATACATCTGTAAATTTTGCCTTTAATTCCATTCTTTAACAAAATAGGCCGCAGTAATTTTCTTTGAAATTGTGTCAAATGCTTTCTCAAAATCAATGAACCCTACATACAGTTTTCTATTAAATGAAAATTGTTTTTGAATGACTGCTAATAAGGTAAATATGTGATCGGTTGTAGAATAATTTTTTTTAAATCCAGCCTGGAATTCACCAGTAATATTGTTTTGCTCGACCCATTCCTGTAATTTTTTTTTTTTTTTTTTTTTTTTTTTTTTTGCTGTCCCAACCTCTGCGCCACCTCAGAGGCAGTGCACCCACGCCGCTCATTCCGACACCCCGTCCACAGCCACAGCCCGGTCGGCCCCGACGCAGCCCCCCGGCACCGGCAATCCACAGGGAACAGTCAATGTCAAGTCGTCAAGAGGCAACCCACCGGAGGAGACACTGCACTGCCGCCGAGTCACTTCGGTGGTGTTCAGTGGCGCCTGTTCTGATCCAACATACGCAGGACACCACCTACTAAGCCCATTCCTGTAATCTTGAATTAACTATAGAGCAGTATATTTTGCTACTTATGTCTGAAAGAGAAATTCCTCTGTAATTGTTTGGATAGTTTATGTTGCTTTTTTTAAACAATGGAACCATAATAGTTTCTTTCCATAAATCAGG
>JADBJO010007433.1:102500-105000 GCA_016801955.1 Conus betulinus | reverse complement strand
AGACATCCTAGACCTGTGGCCGTACTCGCTTCATTGTCCGATTACAGCTGTCGTCCTTGTCTTCCGGGTGAGAACAGATAAAATTCTTCATGAAAACAGCGTTGTGCTGTTATCCCTCACGATCGCACCATCCCCTCCTCTAGATTTACAACGGTTTTCCGCAAGATACCTCCCCCCCCCCCCCCCCCCCCCCCCCCCCCTTAGATTTTCAACTGTTCTCCTTAATATCACAACATTTCTCCCTTACATTTGCAACGGTTTTTTCCTTAAGATCACATCTCCTCCCCCCCCCCCCCCCCCCACACACCTATTTACGATTGTTTCCTTAGATTATACCGTATTCACCCAACTGTTTTCCTTAAGATTCACGCCATACAACTGTTTTCCCATTATCATACATTTACACAGTTTTCCTTAGGATCACCACCCCCCCCCCCCCCCCCCCCCCCCCCCCCATACCACCCCCGACAACACCCCCCCCATACGATCACCCTTTCCCCTAGATTTACAACTGTTTTTCCATACGATCACACCATTTCAACCCTAGATTTACAACTGTTTTCTTTAGGATCATAATATATCCCCCCCCCCCCCCCCCTCCCTAGATATACAAATGTTTTCCTTAAGATCAAAGCTTACCCCCCCCCCCCCCCCCCCCTAGATTTACAAAGGTTTCCCTTGGGATCACAGTATCCCCCCCCCCCCCACCCCCACACCTTTACATTTACAACTGTTTTCCCCCCATTCCTCAGGATCACAAGATTTTCCCTCTAGATTTACAATGGCATATTCCTTAAGATGACTACATTTTCCCCTAGATTTACTACAGTTTTCGCTTAAGATCACAAAATTTTCCCCTAGGTCACAACTGTTGACCTTCGAAACAAACAGTAACTAATCTGGTATCCCTGAGGGTGACAACCGTTTCCTGTTATCCCGAGCAAAGCAATTATTGTTGTCACAAATTCTTTCCCCCCTGTTCAAGCCGGCAGTCGGCGCTGTAATGCAAACGCTGTCAGTGCGCATGCGCCTGTCAGGGCAAATACTGACCATAACTGATTTCTCTGTTATCGTCCACAGCCTGGGCGTTTCAGTGTATTTCAGCTTTTTTGTGCGTATCCTGTTTCAAAAGAGTTCTTCTTTCTTCATCTTCTTCTTTTAAAATTTTCCTTCGTTTTTATCAAAATGTCGATGACTTTTACTAAAAGATCGAGCCTCATTCATCATCGCCATACTGATTCCTATAACTAAAACGACTGCATTAAAAAACCCCTTTATGGAAAATGCGTGATCAAGAGCAAGATTTTTTTTTTTAGAGACGTACATTTTTCTTTATAAAAAAAAAGAAAAAAAAAGGGACTGCATGTCAGTGCTAACATTCTCCGCTCTGGATTATGCAGGGAAACAACTCGTTGCTTATCTTGAACAGCCTCTGAGATGGCAACCCACCTCCACGCACCTTTCAACCATTTTTCCCTCATACATTCAAGCTGCCCTCACTGATCAACACTGCAGGTGTCTTGTATCTCTCGGGCCTGATGGTTGACACGGGGATGTATCTATTGAAAAGAAACGTAGAGTGCAGCAGCTGCCATGCTGCCTGAGTCCAGAATGGAACGCTGTGTGTAAATGATCGGCATCCTCGTCGATCAGCATTAAGAGAGAGAGAGAGAGAGAGAGAGAGGAGAGAGAGAGAGAGAGAGAGAGAAGAGAGAGAGAGAGTTTCAAATTCTGTGAGTTATGGTGACCCCAGTTTTGAGTTCCTGTTGACGTCATGTCCATAGTGAGTTGAGTCGAGGTCAACGGTATCGGCTGCTTCATGGGGACTGACGTTGGATGGACGTGAGGCCGATCTCCGAGGACGGGGTCTTACTTGACCTTGGCTCACTGCTGCTGTTAGTAGGGAAGGGGAGGAGGAGTGAGGGGTGGGGGTGGGGGGTAGGCATGGAGGAGAAGGAAGGAAGGAAGGAAGAGGTTAGGAGAAGGGTAGGGGTGGGTGAGTGGTAAGTAAGTAGGTGGTGTCCTGCACATGTTGGCTACAGACAAACACTGAACACCACTGAAGTCACTCGGCAGCAGTGCAGCATTGTCTCTGGCGGGTGGCTTCGTACCGACAGTTCCTGTGGGCTGCAGTGCTGGACCTGCGACAGGAAGACCTCGGCTGTGTCTGGGTATGTCATCAGACAACGATGCGATGGCAGGGGAGACAATTTCTTACCCGTCCCATCTTTTGTGTCGCCATCTTTCCTCGCATTTGTCCGCCATTACTTAGTCCAGCCACTACGTAAGCAATGTTGGACTAATGCGGCGAAAGAAGGGACACAAAAGATGGGACGGGAAAGAAATTGTCTCCCCTGCCAACGTAACGTGTGTCTGATGATGCACGCCAGTCTTCTCTTTTCTTCAAGAACCACTCTGACGAAGCGCTTCATCAAACAACCAGGGTTGCAGACTCCCCACAGCAGGTCTGGCATGGCCGTCTGCTTTCTACATGTTACAG
>JADBJO010007433.1:67500-80000 GCA_016801955.1 Conus betulinus | reverse complement strand
CCCTCTCTCTCTCTCTTCCCCTTCTCTCTCCCTGTCAAACAGCAACATGCCTTCAAAAGGTCACCACAGGGTAAATCCTCTCGCAAAGTAGAAATCAGACATGTTAAACCAAGAATGACAATGTTAGACTGACTACCTCGAAATGAACGATTTGACGATGTTGCCAAGAACAAACAGGCTGTAAACTTGCCACGGCTGCCACCTGTGACAGAGATGTTGTTCTATTTTTTTTTTTTTTTTTTTTAAAGTTTGCACACAAGTCCACCTGGTAGTTTTCTCTCGTCTTTTCTACGCAGGTGAAGCATCAAGGATACAGTTCAGTTCAGAGAGAGAGAGAGAGAGAGAGAGAGAGAGAGGAGGAAGAGAGAGAGAGAGAGCGAGAGAGAGAGAGAGAGAGAGAGAGAGAGGAGGAGAGAGAGAGAGAGAGAGGAGAGAGAGAGGGAGAGGAGGAGAGGAGGTGGGGGGGGGCGGGGGGGGGGGGGGGGGGGAGGCGGGGGTTAGGCACACTCGACGTTGTGCGTCATCAGCAGTCATAAATTCTTTTATCATCTTTCGGTGCCCGTGGTCGTAGAGGTACCGCCGCACTCTTCACAACTCTCACCGCTGGGTACTTCGCCACTCTGTCTCCTTCCTCCTGAGTCTACTCCACCACCCACCCAACCCCAACACACACACACACACACACACACACACACACACACACACACTCCTCAGACCCTCCTAAGCCCCACCCCTATTCCCCTTCCCACTTTTTTTTTCCTCCTGCCCTTCTCTCTCCTCCATCGTCTCTCGCCTGTCCTACTTTTTCATACATTAATGATCTTGTTAAGAGAGAAAAATGGGTGGGAGGAGTGAGGGTGTGTGAGTGGAGGGGTGGAGGGGAGGGGTTTGCGGTGGAGGAGGGGCAATACATATGTGGAAAAAGTGTGTCATGTATTTGTCACAAAATCTGGAGCGAGAGAGAGAGAGAGAGAGAGAGGAGAGAGAGAGAGAGAGAGAGAGAGAGAGAAGAGAGAAAGGAAAAAGAGACAGATAGACACATTCAGAGAGAGAAAGAGGGAGAGTTAGAGAGAGAGAGTTAGAGAGAGAATGGGTGGTGGTGGTGGTGGGTGGTGGTGTCACGCATGAACTAATAAATCATGTCTTATTACAATGTATGACATTATTGTTAGAACCGATTCACCAGATGAGGGGAATTGTGGGAGCTCTCCATAGGTGGCAAGGCGTGCCCGTGCATCAGTTGTCTCCCATTTTACTCCCCCCCCCCCCCCCCCCCCCCCCAAATTTTTTATGCTGTTTCCGTGGAAATGAAGATCATAGGACGGGGCTTGAAACCACATTAGAACTGATGCTGGAGTTTGCAACGTTCGTCGAAAAACAAACATCTGCTGGAAATAGGTCATGACACAGAGTCAAAAGCTCCAATGTTGAATCGTTCGGCACTGGATATGTTCGCTGGAATACAAAGAAACAAAAGTTTTTGTTGTTGTTATTGCTGCTGTTGTTGTTGTCGTTGTTGTTGTGTTGTTGTGTGGGGGTTTGTCCGTTTGTTTTTTAGCGTCAAATGTACCGAACTTTTGAAAAGATCTACATTTCATTTTCTTATGCACGCACGCACGCATGCATGCACGCTCGCACGCAAACACGCACGCACGCACGCACGCACACGCACGCACGCACACACACACACACACACACACACACACACACACACATAAGCATGTGCATGCCAGGTAACATGATGGGCTTACATCTCAAGTACTTTTCCCACAAGCTGACTCTTAAGACCCATCGTTTTGTTGTTGTTGTTGTTGTTGTTTTAAATAATTCTGTCATTTCATTAGACAGCCCCCGAAAGTGGACGGGGATGGGGGCGGGGGGGGGGGGGGGGGGGGGGGGGATGGGTGGAGGGAGGAAAATAAGGGAAAGGAGGGGGGAGGGGGGTCAACAGTTTCTAAAGACTTAGATAGGGCTGAAGGTGGGGTTGGGAGGGAGATGATCTTTATATCGTTTGACCGACTCAATCAGGGGCCACGGGCAAAGCGGTTGGATTATGAGGGAAGAGAAGGGGGATGAGAGAAAGGGGGGGGGGGGGGGGGGAGCAAGCAGTGTCTCCTCAGTTGTGCGCACGTGTCCTCCCACGTTTGACGATGACGGTTTCCTGTTTTCTTTAAAGGTGCCCTCGGACGTGTCTCCCGCGGTTGCTGTCTTTTTCTTTCTGTCGTCGTTTATCTGGATTCAGTGTTCTGATAGTCTTCTTCTTGTTTATATATTTTTTTTGAATGAGTTGCATTTCTTTTACAGCCTTTAATTGCGTGTCAGGTGATGCTTAAAGAGCATGTTCAGGAACGTATGCCAATGTAATTATGCAACAGTGATTTTCGATTTCTTTTTTTTTTTTAGGAGGAATGGGGGGGGGGGGGGGGGGTCTTGTTTGGAAGACTGATCTGTATTCTTTTTGTCGCTATAAAATTATGCTCCCCCACCCTCTCTCTCTCTCTCTCTCTCTCTCACTCTCTCTCTCTGTGTCTCTGTCTCTCTCTCTTTATTGGTACAGGAAACCAAATCATGAACTGCATGTGTTTACCGGTGTGGACATGACTTTTGGGGCTGGTAAAACCGATCCAGATGGCGATTCTCAGCGGTTTTATTTTTACTGATCTAAGTGGACTGTCTGCGCCATTTCGCCAGGGACAGACAACCCTTTCATCGTCAGTGTTAATGTCCACGTCCACCACACATCGACACAGCAGATGTGGATACGAATCCCAGGACATGGGGGGATGGGGGAGGAGGGGTGGGGGAGGGTTGAGATGGGTGAGGGACTTAGCTAAGACTGCAGTCGTACCTCGTTCGCCCATAAGTCAGGAGAGACCCGAGAATTTTGCATAGAAATAACACCCTGCCGTAACCATCCGCCGTGGCAAAATGGTTTAGCGTTGCAGACTCCCGGCTGGGAGGTCGTGGGATCGATTCCCATTTGAGTCATGTAGGATCTTTCTGCCCCGACTGGCTCCTACCCAGACCCGAGTTTGCTACGGGCTCAATAGGGAAGACTGGGACCACACAGTCGAGTTTCATCCGCTTAATGGATGCGTCTCTGAGAGTGTTGCTTAAATTTCCTGGCAAACACTGCAGGTGTCTGTACCTCTCGGTCCTTGTTGACGCACTGATACATTATGAAAGTAAGCGTAGAGTACAGCCCTGTCATGTAGTCGTCGCATCATCTTTCTCATCCTCCTTCTCATCGACCAGCTTCCAAAAGGCCTTGTTGCACGTCATAGCTCTCCAGAGACCCACGCTGTTACTGAAGGACTAAAAATCATGCTGTACGTCATGGGTCGTCAACGACCCACACTTTCACTGAAGGACTAAAACCTTGCTGTACGTCTTGGGTCGTCAACGACCCACACCTTCACTGAAGGACTAAAACTTTGCTGTACGTCATGGGTCGCCAACGACCCACACTTTCACTGAAGGACTAAAACCTTGCTGTACGTCATGGGTCGCCAACGACCCACACTTTTACTGACGAACTGAAGCCTTGCTGAACATTGCGGGTCTCCAGGAAGTTCCTGTACCGGCACTGCATGTAAACCATGAGCTGAACCTTGGCCTCTGTGGCCTCCGGATTTCCACGTTTATTTCCCTGCTCCCATGATGTCTGGCACAATGATGGGGAGGGAAGAGGATATACATGCAATGTCCCCTTGCAGTTAAGGGGAAAACTGTTGCAGAACCCTAAGGGGAGTTGGAACTGGAGAGAGAGAGAGAGAGAGAGAGAGAGGGGAGAGAGGGACGAAAGGAGAGAGAGAAAGGCGAGGGGAGGGGGAGGGGGACGAGGGGGGGGGGGGAGGGGGGGGGGGGGGGGAGGGGAGGGGGGGGGGGGGGGGAAGAGGGGGGTTGGGGGGGGGTGGCGGGGGGGGGAAGGGGGAAGGGGGGGGGAGAAGAGGGAGAGGAGAGGGGGAGACAGAGGGATATAGGGGGGGGGGGAGGGAAAAGGACAGAACAGACAGATAGAGAGACAGGGAGAGGAGAGGGGGGGGGGAGAGAGAGAAGAGAGGGGAGCAAGAGAAAGATAAGCAGACAGACAGACAGATATACAGACAGACAGAGGGAACAGAAAGACAGATAGACGGACAGAGACAGAGAGGCAGCGAAAGAGAGAGAGAGAGAGAAGAGAGAGAGAGAGAGAGAGAGAGAGACAGGACAGAAGACAAAATAGACAGACAGACAGAGACAGAGACAGAGAGACAGTCAGACAGACATACAGATAGAAACAGTCAGACAGACAGAGGGACAGAGACAAAGACAGAGAGAGAAAGAGAGACAGAGACAGAGAGAGAAAGAGAGGCAGAGAGGGAGCCTATAGAATAAATAAGTAAGCAAACGACAAGTAAACACATTACCACTATGACGATGGATGGGAGGCGGACGGTTAGGATCAGAGGAAGATGGGAGGGGCAAAGTAAATCACGGGGGAGAGAGATGGGGGGGGGGGTGGGGGCAGAGGATGGAGAGGGAGGGAGTGGGGGACGGGAGGAGGGGAGCAATCAAAAAAGCTGCCAAACAGCCTTCCCTTCCCTGCCCCCCCCCCCCCCCCTCTCCCTCCCAAGCCCAACGTGTTTTCAGTCATAAGCAGTTAGTAGTCTCCCTTCGCCCACACTCGCGCCACCACTACCACCACCACCTTTCTGCCCACTTCCCTTCCCTCCTCCTTGCCACATAGAACACACTTTAAAACAAAAACAAAAACAAGCAAGCAAACAAACAAAAACAAAAAAATGGTGGTGGTAGAAGTAGACGTTAAAAGGGTCAGAGTTCAGGGGGTACAGGAAAGGTCAAGTAGTAACACCAAGTTTGCTGACCAGATGAAAATCAGGTTGCAAAGTGAAACGACTGCAGGCGGAAATCTTTACAAATCTGAAATAAATGTTGGCGAACCGCCAAGAGAAACGTGGACAAACGAGTCACAAGACAAAACACGACGCGTTTCGACCTCTTAGGTCTTCTTCAAGGTAAGACACAAAGAAAAAGGCAATGAAAATGAACGAGTTTGTCACTTAGCTTTGATCTCTTCAGCGCAAGGTTAGGCGTTGAATCGCCCTGGCTCTGTGAAAAAAAAAAATGATTGTGAAAAAGATTATTTTATCCTGGAATTTGAGGTCATTAAATCAGTTCAGTGCCATAGTTCAGCAAAAATAGCAGAATGATGCGTGACTTGTGGACTCTTTGTGTTTCCACGCCATTGGTAGGGCACTAGGGTTTTGGAGTGAAAAGCCGAGCAGACGACAGGAAAATGCAGGGTCACGTGGATCGTGCTTGCATAAGAAAAAAAAGAAACGGACATGAGACCTGCCTCAGAGTCAGGTAAGGATGGCACGGGTCAAGGGCGGACTGTGTGACGAATAGTTTTTGGTACTGGCTGATCTTCTGAGAAAAAAGCCAGGTGCAGCTTTGAGTGTAAGAGAGAAGAATGTAGAGCGTTTGGGGCCTGATGAACTGTAACTGTGGACTCGGACCTGTACGTAGAGCCTGAGGAGGATGACAAGGAAAAAAAAAAAAAAAAAACTGTAGAGGAGACTGGCTTGTTCCCTCAGTAACAGAACCGACAGTTCTGCATACTGCGTGAGAGTCCATGGAGAAAGAGAGAGAGGAGAGGGGAAAAAAAAAAAGAAAGAAAAAGAAGAAAAAGAAAAAAAAAAAAAAAAAAGTGGGAAAAAAATAGGAGGATGAAGGCCCCCATCTAAAAAAAAAAAAAAAAAGAAAAAAAAATTGAAAAGTTAATGTAAGGAAGTTGGAGGATAAAGGTAAAGTAAGGTAAAAGTGAGGTAAGTGTAAGGTAAGGTAAGGTAAGGTAAGGTAAGGTAAGGTAAGGTAAGGTAATGCTTGCTTGTAGCCTGAACCAAAAACACTACCATCGTAGGCAGAGAGAGAGGTTTCAAAGCCGTGGAAAATCGCTCACCACACGAGCGGTTCGAAGTCACGACCTGTCATGACACTAAACATTGGCCCACGGGCTCTCATTCATTGACAGACCGCGATAATCCAGAAACCGCCATCTTCCGTCCTTTTCCTCCCCCTTCAACCCCCCACCGCCCACTCCCTCTCACTGGACTGAATCTGCACGAGCCTGTTATTAGCTGACCAACTTTGATTTCTCCCCCGCCCCTCACACACACACACACACACACACACACACTCACTCACTCACTCACACACACAGAGAGAGAGAGAGAGACGGGAGAGAGAGAGAGAGAGAGGAGAGAGAGAGAGACCTTCCATACTAAACGGAACGATTTTTTACTATATGGTATGGTCATTTGGTTCTCTCTCTCTCTCTCTCTCTCTCTCTCTCTCTCTCTCTCTCTCCCATGGTCGTTTCTCTCTCTCTCTCTCCTCTCTCTTTCTCTCATGGTCGTTTCTCTCTCCCCCCAACTCTCTCTGTCTCTCCTTTTATTTCATTTTCTTTCTTCTTCTTTCTTTTTTTCCTTTTCTTTTTTTTTTCTTTTTTTTTTTTTAAAGCTGTCCCCATATTTCGACATGTACGGCGGCGTGATTTCCACCCCGGGTGTTTTTGTTGTCATGTTCGTGATCTGTCGAGAGCATCCATGTGTGCCCTGGCACTTTGGCGGATGGCGGTGTGCCAAGGGACGTCACCCGTTCCGCGGGCCTCAGCCAATGGGCGAGCAGCGCGTTTGAGGGGAAACGGCAAGTCAACAATACAGCTGGGAAGTCATAGAGTGTGCCTGGGATAGTAAAAGTAAAAAAAAAGAAAAAGAAAAAGAAAAAAAAAAAAACATTGTGTAAAAATGCGTATTATCGCACCGGTTTATTCATTTTATTTTCATTCATTATTTTCCTTGAGAAAACATATTCATATATATATATATATATATATATATATATATATATATATATATTCACGTTGTGATTTCAACATCGCCGATCTACATGCTTCTCTCTTTCAAAACAAAAATTGCTTTGATATTCAACTTAGCCAAAAGTTCCCTTGTCATCATACCAAGAAAATGTCTTTTCTCCCTCCCTCCCCATCTCTCTCTCTCTCTCTCATAAGCTTTTAGTCTCGTGTAAACTAAACACACGGTATCGTTATAAGATCGACTGTTGCGTCTGCAGACTAATGTCTAGAAACAGGTGCCCGTTCTTATTCGGATTATCAATGCAAAGAGAGGCACAGACACGTTATAAACCCACACTAGTCTCTAAAACGCAAAAAAAAAAAACAAAAAAAAAAAAAAAAACAAAAACAAAAGAAGACAAAAAAACATAAACATTTAACTAAACACAGTTCGCCGTTTCTTAGTTGAATACAACGTTCGTGTGTTCAATAAGACTTCGCATGTGAAATAAATACCTGCCTTTTGTGCCAGAATTCGTTAAGTATCCTTCATATTAAGAGCAGTATTCTGGCGAACTATCAATGCAAGATTGAGGGTTTTTCTTTTCTCTGTATCTCTCATAACATTCACATTTAGTTACATTATTGTTAGAAGGCAGAGAATGAGAGGAATACGAACGAAGAAGGGATTAAAGGAGAATTTTAGAAGGAGGGGGAGGAGAAGCGCAGGACGTGAGGGAAGAGGAGGAGGAGGAGGAAAAGGAGGAGAAAGAAGAGGAGGAGGAGCTGGAGGAGGAGGAAAAGGAAGAGAAAAGAGGAGGGGAAGGAAGAGGACGAGTTCGAGAAGGAGAAGGAGGAGGAAGAGGAGGAGGAGGAGGAAGAGGAGGAGAAAGAGGAGGAGGAGGAGGAGGAAAAGGAGGAGAAGGAGGAGGAGGAGGAAAACAGGAGAAAGAGGAGGAGGAGGAGGAAAGGAGGAAGGGAAAGAGGGAGGAAGAGGAGGAGGAGGGAGGAAAAGAGGAGGAAAAAAAAAGAAGAGGAGGAGGAGGAGGAAAGGAGGAGAAAAGGAGGAGGAAGAAGAGGAGGAGGAGGAGGAGGAGGGAGGAAAAAGGGAGGAGGAGGAAGAGGAGGGGAAGGAGGAGGAGGAGGAGAAAGAGGAGGGGAGGAGGAGGAGAGGGAGGACGAGGAGGAGGAAAAGGAGGAGAAAGAGGAGGTGTCGCCGGTCCATATACGCTGCGCCCCATCTACGGAGCCATGAAGCCCGCAACGTGCACGGTAAACGGAGAGGTAAAGACAGGGTTAAAAAAAAAGACAATAAATAAAAACAGACAGTAGCAATGAAGACTGTAGGGACGGAAGGTAGCAAACAGATTAGGAGGAAGCGGAAGGAGAACGGGAGGGAAAGGGAGGAGGGGTAACAGGACCAACATGGAGGAGTAAAAGGAGGACAAAAAGAGAGGAAGAGAAAAGGGAGGAGGAGGACAGAGGAGGAGAAGGAATGGAAGAGGAAGGCGGTAGGAGTTGACGAAGAGTAGCGCATCAAGGGAGGGGTCGCCACGGGGTTGGAAAAAAGAGCCTTGAGAGCCGCGGGAAGGAGGGTAAGGAGGAAAAAAAGGAAAAAAAAAGCATACAAAGCCCGAACAGACAGGATAGGGACTGAGGAGGAAGGGGCTTACAGCATTAAACCTGGGCGTTAGGAGGAGAGATGGGAGGGGTAACAGACCAACATGGCCTGTGAGGAGGGGAGGGAGGAGGAGAGAGGGAGGAGGAGGAGAGAGGAGGAGGGGAGGAGGAGAGGAGAGAAGAGAGAGAGAGAGACGAGAGAGAGAAAGAGAGACAGACAGACAGGAGAAGACAGGGAGGAGAGAGAGAGAATGCGAATGCGAAACTGTATTCAGATAAAGGCTCGGGGCCCCATACTGAAGGGGCGATACCTGCAATACACATAATATAAATATTATCATGAAAGAAAAAATGCAAAGAACAGACGGACACAGAGAGATACACAGAGGCGGGATTGTGCGGTAAGGACGTGGGGGGGGGGGGGGGGGGGTGAGACGGAGAGAGAGAGAAGAGAAAACGAGAGAGAGTAGAGTGGAAGGAGTGTGTGGGTGTGTGTGTATGTGTGTGGTGTGTGCGCGAACGCGCGTGTCGTGTGTTGTGTGCAAGTGTGAACAAGACAAGGGCATATGCATTGGCCATATGAAAACAGAGGAGAGTTGTAATGTGGTGCAAAGTGTGTGTGGGAGGGAGTTTGTGGATAAGCGAGGTGCTGGTGCGAGAGTTGCGAGCGTCCAGACAGCGTGCGTCCGAAATGACAACAGAATGAGCACGAAAACGAACGCGAGAAGCGAGAGTGCAGTGTGTGTGTGTGGGTGTGTTGTGGTGGATGTGTTGTTGTGTGTTGGTGTGTGACGAACAGTCGAAGACAAAAAAAAAAAAAAAAAAAAAATCGCGGGATCGGAGGGGGAGAAGGAAAAAGGAAGCCGAAAAGAAATGACATAAAGGAGAAGGGAAAGAGAACAGGAGAAGAAGAACCTGTTGGAAGAGGGTGTCAGGTGCGAAGAAGAGAGAGTGTTGTTGTGTCTCTGACACAAACAAGTCAAGGAGAAAGGGCAAGTGAGGGGGACCAGAGGGGAGGGTGTGTGGGGGGTTAAAAAAGGGGGGGGGTGAGGAAAAGGGGATGCGGTGTGGAGGGATGGGAGAGGTGGTGAGTCCCGGGTGGGGTGATGGGAAATCACAGAGACGTACGAGATTCAGAGCGGCGACCTGGGGCGACGGGTGTAAATGGGGGGTGGTGAATTTCTCACGGGAAGACACAATTGTAAAAAACAGGACATGGAAAAACTGCCGTTCTTGTTGGCCTTTTTGTCACCCGCAGAAAAAGAACAAACGGAGTGTAAAAAACAAACAGCAAAAAACAAACAACTCAAACACCAAAGAAAATAAACAAAAACAAGAAGGGAAAATATGTCTTTTCGTGAAACTTCCTGTGGACGTACTAAAAGTCTCGGAGGTTGAAGAGCGAGACGGGACTCACGTCATTTGGGGCGGAAGAGTTTGGGGGTGGGAAGTGGGACAAGAAGTTGGTACAAAATGTGTGTGTGTGGGTGTGTGCGCCGCGCGCAACGCGCACCCACACAAACACACACAAACACACACAAATCACACCACAACTCTCTCTCTCTCTCTTTCTCTCTCTTAAACTATCTTACCAAAGAGGCATACCACCGACATTTAGCAGGAGTTTGTACACACACAAACACACACTTATGGTGTGTGATATGTGTTGTGGGGGTGCGCACACAAACCACAAACACACACACACGCACGATACAACTCTCGAACCAACACACACCACACTTACCACACTCACTTTACAAATACAAGAGAGACGTGAGACTGCGAACACAGACAGAGAGACAGAGCACGAGTCAGGAGGGAGACCACACTAGAGAGATGCAGGAGAGAAGAGCCAGACACTCGGAGGCAGACGCACAGAGGGGATGTGGAGGGTGCGAGAAGAGAACTGAAGGGAGACGAGAAGGAGGAGAGAGGTGAGAGGAGGAGGGGGAGAGAGAGTTGATTAAAAGGTATAGTATGCAGCAAACGTAGCAGAATGAAGAAGAGGGAGGAGTTCAGTGCAGTGTATAACATTGATAAAAGTCTAGTATGCAGCAAACTGTTGCCCAGAATAGCTTCGTCAGACCATCAATTTAGCCAAGGAATCGATTAATCAACCATGCGAAATCCATGAAAACCAGAGATGTCAACACATCTGCACACAACACACACCACACACACCACACACAAACACACACACCACACCACCCCACACACAAAACACGTGGTGATGTATGAGTCAATTTTCGGAAGAGAGAGAGAGAGGGACAGAGAGAGGGAGAGGGAGAAGAGAGAGGTATGGAGAGAGAGGGGAGAGAGAGAGGGAGGGAGGGAGAGAAAGAGAGAAGGGGAGAGCGAGAGAGAGGGAGGAGAGAGAGGGGAGAGAGAGGGGAAGAGAGAGAGAGAGAGGGGAGAGAGAGAGGGGGAGGGAGAGAGGAGAAGAGAGCGAGAGAGGAGAGATGAGGGGGAGAGAGAGGGGGGAGAGAGAGGGGGGAGAGAGAGAGGGGGGGAGAGAGAAGGGGAGAGGGAGGGAGAGGAAGAGAGGAGGGAGGAGAAGAGAGAGAGAGTGAGAGAGAGAGAGAGAGAGGAGAAGAGAGGAGAGAGAGAGACGAGGGGGGACAGAGGGGGGAGCAGACAGACAGACAGACAGACAGAGAGAGGAAGAAATACGAAAGGAAAAAAAAAAGTGGAAAAATAATTGGAGGCTGGAGGACAAAAAAAAAAACAAACAAAAAACCCCAAACAAAACAAAAAACTTCCAACCAAACAAAAGTGGACAGATGTTCACGTCACTCGTCGTTTGTACCCGCTTTACTGTCGTCGTTTGCCTGGAGGGTCACAACTCCAAAGAAACCCTCAGATGGCGTAATGCCTTTTCCGTGCGTAAGCTGGCAGTACATCCGACATCAGCAATGACCACGTACACCCCCCAACCGTAACTCAACCCACATCTGACCGCTGCACGAAACTAGTGACATCCGTCAGGACAGGAACAACTACACTGCTGTATGGCCCTTGACAAGAGCCGGGGGCTTGGCTCAAATCATTTTCTGAGGAACTAATGAGCGAGGAGCCTCCCCTACATTGTTCAGCAATTCCTGATTGTTGTTGGCCTTCCTTTCTTTGTTCACTCAGTGTCCTGCTTCCTTCATTCTTTCCATTTCTCACGCAGGGTGCATGCTATGTGGAAACGTGTCATCCATACCAACGGCCAAAACTGGCCTTCTCTTCCGAAAAGTCGGTGGTGTGGGATTTGACGCGTGTGCAAGATTGCTATGCGCGCGTTCACACACGGAACCTCGGTTTACAGTGTGATTCGAAGGGCTGTTTGGGAAATGGAGTCAGAACCAATGTAACTCCGAGGAGAAAATCCCCCCTGTACCGAAACGGCCCGGCGGAGATTCAAACCCGCAACCCAGGAGGATCACCAAGATTACGAGTCCGGCGCTCTACCACTGAGTTGTTCCGGCCCCCGATTATCCACACAACAGTTTCAACTACAGGCGTGTTGCCAATTTCACCGGCATCAAAACTCTTAAGAGCAGAGGTCAAGAAGGTGGATCTGGCTGCAGGCAGTTCTGTCACGTCAAGACGGAAGTCGGAGTCTGTGAGAGGAGCCCTGAGAAGTATGTAGGTAATAAATGGAACGTCTTTGGCAGAATTTCTCGACACGCATGCATGTTTGAACCTGTGAGGGGGCAGTGTGTCGATTTAAACACTATCAGAACGGGAAGATATCGCTCCGCATGCTAGCATCTCTCTGGGTTGAGGCTAGCGTGCACACACATACACACCCACCCACACACGCACGCACGCACGAACCACACACACACACACACACATACGTGCGCGCGTGCACACACACACACACACACACACACACACACACCCGCGCACCTCCTCCACTGGTACACACACCATGGCCCACGTGCACACACACACACACCACACACCCCACACCCACCCACGCACCACAAACATAAAACACACACACAGGTGCCCCACCCACTCACCACAC
>JADBJO010007433.1:55000-62500 GCA_016801955.1 Conus betulinus | reverse complement strand
CTTCATACATCCCCTCTGCTGCCCTAATACACCCGCCATGTCACGCCCTTCATACATCCCCTCTGCCCCTAATACACCCGCCATGTCACGCCCTTCATACATCCCCTCTGCCCTAATACACCCACCCATGTCACACGCCCTTCATACATCCCCTCTGCCCTAATACACCCGCCATGTCACGCCCCTCATACATCCCCTCTGCCCCAATACACCCACCATGTCACGCCCTTCATACATCCCCTCTGCCCTAATACAACCGCCCATGTCACGCCCTTCATACATCCCCTCTGCCCCAATACACCCGCCATGTCACGCCCTTCATACATCCCCTCTGCCCTAATACACCCGCCATGTCACGCCCTTCATACATCCCCTCTGCCCTAATACACCCGCCATGTCACGCCCTTCATACATCCCCTCTGCCCCAATACACCCGCCATGTCACGCCCTTCATACATCCCCTCTGCCCCAATATACCCACCATGTCACGCCCTTCATACATCCCCTCTGCCCCAATACACCCGCCATGTCATGCCCTTCATACATCCCCTCTGCCCCAATACACCCACCATGTCACGCCCTTCTTACATCCCCCCTCTGCCCCAATACACCCGCCATGTCACGCCCTTCATACATCCCCTCTGCCCTAATACACCCGCCCATGTCACGCCCTTCATACATCCCCTCTGCCCCAATACACCCGCCATGTCACGCCCCTTCATACATCCCCTCTGCCCTAATGCACCCGCCATGCTGGCCTTGCAAGCGCCCCATCTGCCCCAAACCATTTCATGCCCTTAATGCTCGCCTCTCTGCCCCAAACCATTTCATGCCCTTAATGCCGCGCCTCTCTGCCCCAAACCATTTCATGCCCTTAATGCCCGTCTCTCTGCCCCAAACCATTTCATGCCCTTAATGCTCGCCTCTCTCTGCCCCAAACCATTTCATGCCCTTAATGCTCGCCTCTCTGCCCCAAACCATTTCATGCCCTTAATGCTCGCCTCTCTCTGCCCCAAACCATTTCATGCCCTTAATGCTCGCCTCTCTGCCCCAAACCATCTCATGCCCTTAATACTCGCCTCTCTGCCCCAAACCATCTCATGCCCTTAATGCTCGCCTCTCTGCCGCAATATGCCCCCACCCATGTCACGTTTGGTGTGCGCGTCACATCCGTGCCCCAATGCAGCCCACCCGCGTCACGGTAGGTTCACCATGTCATGCCCCGTGACCTTCACTCCCTGTTCCCCCACTCAGATCACTTCCTGAAATTCACCGCTCCCCCCCCCCCCCCCCCCCCCCCCCCCCCCCTATAATACCTTAACCCATGTCAGGTCCTGGAATCTATACACCCTGTAGGCCGACCCACGCCACGCCTTCCCCGCCCTGCCTCCACCTGCATCGTGCTGTAAAATCCGCGCCTCCACGTACCCGGACCCATGTCACACCCCGACATCTGCACACCCCTCTCCAACCCCACTTTCTTTACCCTCCACTCAGGTCAGGTGAGGAAATCCGCACCTTCCATTCCATATTCCCACTCCTGTCATGCCATGAATTCTACGAGCCCCCCCCCCCCCCCCTCCCCCCCCCCCTCCCGTACCCTAACCTGTGCGTCATAATCTGAAATTCGCAACCCCGCCACCGCCACCGCCACCTCCTCCCCCCCCCCCCCCCCCGCCCCCCCCCTACCACCACCCATGTCAAACTGAAATCCGTGCTCCCTGTACTTCAGCCCCTGTTACACCCTGCATCTCCCCCCCCCCCCCTTCCCTCCCATACCCCCATCCATGTCAAGCCCTGAGATCCACGCTCGCTGCCACCCTTACCAAGTGTCACGCCCCTTTCTTCGTGACCACCGCACCCCCACCCATGTCACACGCTGTATTTCCGTCCTTCATATCCGCAACCACGTTGCCCGCTGCATTCTCCATCCCGTACCCTTGGCATACCCTGCACACGCGTCCCCTGTATCCCCACACGCCATACACTGTATTCGCTCCCCCCCCCCCTCCCCCTTCCATGCATGCCCTTTTTGTCACGACCGGCATCCACGCCCCATGAACCCCACCCCCACCCCCATCCCCCCGTGTCAAGCCCTGCATCTGTGCCTCATCGTGCGCCCGCCGACTGAGCGAATGTATGACTGAACGAGCGACTGATCGAGTGAATGAGTGAAAGACCGACTGGCCGACTGAGCGAATGTATGACTGAACGAGCGACTGATCGAGTGAATGAGTGAAAGACCGACTGGCCGACTGAGCGAATGTATGACTGAACGAGCGACTGATCGAGTGAAAGAGTGAAAGACCGACTGGCCGACTGAGCGAATGTATGACTGAACGACCGACTGATCGAGTGAATGAGTGAAAGACCGACTGGCCGACTGAACGAATGGAATGACTGAAGGAGCGAGCGACCAGACAACTCATCAACGAATGACTGAACGACACTGACTAACTGTACGAAAGTACAACTGAACGACCGATCGACTGAACAAATGAATGACTGAACGAACGACTGACCGACTGAATGACTTAACGACCGATCGACTGAACGACTGAACGACTGAACGAGCGACTGACCGACTGCATGAATACATGACTGAACGAGTGATTGACCGACTGAACGACTCAATGACAGAATGAGCGACTGAATAACTGAACGACGGAGTGAACGAATAAATGACTGAACGACTGACTAACCGAACAAATGCAAGAACGAACGATTGAACGAACGACTGACCGAGTGCACGAATGTATGACTGAACGAGCGACAGACCGAATGAATGAATCAACGACCGACAGAACGAATGACAGACTGAACAATGGACTGATCAACTGAATGAGTAAATGACTGAACAATCGACCGACCGAACAAATGTACGAACGAATGACTGAACGACCAACTGTGCGAAAGTATGAATGAACGACTGACCGAATGTATAACCGACTGACCAAATAAATGACTGAACGAACGACTGACCAAATATATAACTGAACGACTGACTGATAGAATGTCCGACTGAACGAGCGACTGACCGACTGTGCGAATGTATAAATGAAAAGACCAACAGACCGACTGACCAAACGTACGACTGAACGAGTGACTGAAAGAATGAATGACTAAACCACCGACTAAACGAATGTATAACTGAACGACCGACTGGCCGAGTGAACGAATGAATGACTGAACGTCCGACTGACAAACTGAACGAATGAATATCTGAACGAACGACTGTCCGACTGAACGATTGAATGACTGTACGACCGACTGAAGGAATGGATGACTGAACGACCGATATACCGACTGAACGAACGTGTAACTGAATGAATGAATGACTAAAGGAGGTAAGGTAGGTATGAATGAACGACCGACTGACCGAATGAATGACTGAACAAACGACTGACCGATTGAACAAATGAAACACTGAACGACCGACTGAACGAAGCAATGCCTGAACGACCGACTGAACGAAGCAATGCCTGAACGACCGACTGAACGAAAGCAATGCCTGAACGACCGACTGAACGAAGCAATGCCTGAACGACCGACTGAACGAAGCAATGCCTGAACGACCGACTGAACGAATGAACAAGCGGTCGACCGAACAACTATACGAACAAATGACTAAACGAACGACTGACCAAATGAATGAATGCACGAGCGGCTGACCGACTGAATGACTGACCGACCGACTGACCGAATGAGTAAGGGAACGACCGACTGACCGAATGAGTAAGGGAACGACCGACTGACCGAATGAATGACTGAATGAGGGACTGACCGATTGAACGAATGTGTAGCTGAACGACCGACTGAACAATTGTGTAAGTGAACGACCGACTGACCCACAGAACGATTGAATGACTGAACAACCAACTGACCGAATGAATGACACTGAACGATCGACTGACTGACTACATAAGTGAACGACCGACTGACCGAATATGTAAGTGAGCGACGACCGACTGACCGAATATTTAAGTGAACGAGCGACTGACCGACTGAACGAATGACTGATTGAACGAGCAACTGACCGACTGAACAAATGAATGACTGAACGACCGACTGACCGAATCAATGACTGAACGACCGATTGTCCGAATGGGTAATTGAACGACCAACGCACCGACTGAACAAAAGAACGACAGAACGAGCGACCGACTGAACGAATGACTGACTAGACGACCCGCCGATCGACTGAAAGAGGGACTGACTGAACGATCGACTGAGCGACTGAACGAAACGAATGACTGAACGAGCGACCGACCAAACAAATTTACGAACGAATGAGTGAACGACCAACTGAACGACGACTGAATGAATGATCGACTGACGGATCGACCGACCGAAAAAAGCACACCAAAAAACACGAAACAAACAAATAAACAAACGAACAAAACAACGAACGAACGAACGAACGATCAAACTTAAGTGCAAAAGAAAGGAAGAAATGGAAAAAAAAAAAAAAAAGAAAGAAAAAAAAAAAAAAAAAGAAAAAAGAAAGAAAGAATAAAAAACGAAAAAAAAGAAAGTCACACAAAGTGTACCAAACAATGAAAATAGCACGAACGATTGCAAAACTCTTCTATACATCGCAGAAGAGGTGGGGGGGGGAGGGGGAGGGGGAGGGGGAGGGGGGGGGGGAATCCTGTCGTTGCAACTCTCTATGTGCCGTTAATTTCAATGTAAAACATTTGAACTTCTAGATATAAAGTCCGAACACCTAAAAATTTCCGTTGGTAATACTGTGTTTGCCACAACACAGGGCATACGCGCTGCAAAGCGTTGCTTAGAGGTAAAACAAACAAACGAACGAAAGAATGAATAAATAAAGAACATATATTTAATGAATACATGAATGAATAAATAAATGAACAATCAAATAAGCAAATAATAGATGAATAAATAAATAAACAGTAAATAAATCGAGAAATAAATACGACTATCAAATAATTAATCAACTGTTAAGCAACTACCAAACTAAATGAATGATTTGATAAATGAATGAACGAAGAATGATTATCTATGTGTGTGTGTGTGTGTGTGTGTGTGTGTGTGTGTGTGTGTGTGTGTGTGTGCGTGCGCGACCGCGCGCATGTGTGCGTTTGTGTTGGTGTTTGCGCGCGCGCGCGCGTGTGTGTGTGTGTGTGTGTGTGTGTGTGTGTGTGTGTGTGTGTGTGTGCGCGCGTGTCCGTGTCCGTGTGCGTGTCCGCTCGCGTGTGTGTGTGTTTCTCTGTGTGTGCATGCGTGTGTGCGTGTCTTCACAGACTTCAAAAAGGCGTTTGACACGGTCTGTGCAGAGGTGCTATCAGCCGTCAAGAAAAGAGCTGATCTTGGGACAAAGTTAATCAGCAACATCCTGCAAGTTTGCTCCAAAGTCACCGTGCAGTACTCACAAAGAGCGCGACTAGAAAGCAGTCTCACAAGTCTGTTGGGATTCCTCAAGGTCCCCTTTCTCTGCAGTACATTTCAACATAGTTCTCGAATGCATCATGAATGATCCACTTGAAGATCATGCCAACACAATCAGCACCGCAAGAACTTTCACGAGCCCTCACTTTGCAAAAACCGCTTCGATGGCCTGGCGGACACCGAACAGGATTACTAAGCTTGTTAAAACTCTGAATTAAAACATCTTCTTAGAGACATAGTGCGGATAGCAACACAAGAAGACCAAGCTAATGGCCAGCCACAACACCCGCTCCAGTACTGATAGAAGCTATGAACTGTTAAAACTGTTCATATATAATATAAATTCATTTCAGCTACGAAACGTTAACTAGTTCATATATTTGGAATTATTTTCAGCGATAGGGGATCTATATACATCATCAAACGTCCTCTCATGAGCAGCAGAGGCATCACTTCTGTCCAGACTGAACTCTGTAGGGGAAGACACTGATATCTCAGGGAAACACGAATCTGGCTCCTGCATGTACGGGTGTATTTTTTTATTTTCCTATATCCATACGCGACATGGACCTGTAAGAAAGTGCCCAACTATAGAAATGGGGTTTATTGCAAGATACTATACGTCAGATAGACTGATCACATCACCACTGAACAAGTGCGCCAGACAATCAAACAGCACATCGTGCCATCCGAAGATTTGCTGACACCAGCAAAGCAAACCACGTTGGTTTTGTAATGAAGGTCCAAAGGCCCCTCCTAAATTATCATCTAGGAAAGTGTGTGAAGGAGCGAGACCAAGGAGAAGACAGAAAAACATGGACTGACGACACTGCAGAATGGACAGTGAAACCACCTGTTGAACCCAAGGCCTCAGAACACAACCGACAGAATTGCAGAAATCTGGCGAACAGTCCTTCAGTGCAATGCCCCTGTGACGTCACCTGGACCTAGCAAAAAGAAGTCGACATTAGTGATACCAACATATACTAGTCACATAAAGTTAAGCACAGTTTACATGTACCCGCATAATTTCCAAAATATAAAAGCCACAATTTTGAAATTGGGAACAGATTTAATTCATTATCTTGTTCCAACGTACATTGAATTTCATTGGGATCGAATGAACGGTTGTTGATTTACAGACAATTAAACAGAGGATGGGTCGAAATCAAAGTTCGCAAAATCTGTTCAGTTCACAAAATCATTTCAATAGTGGGTGTGGCCACCGCCATTGGCGAGACATTCCACGCGCAGCGACTCCTCATCGAGTTGACCAGTGTTCTGATGACCCTCTGAGGGATTCTCTGCCATTCCAGTTGCAGCATTTGGAAGAGATCCTGGCGGTCTCTCTGGAGGTGGATGGTTCTCCTTCACACGTCTCCCCAACTCATCCCACATATGCTCGATGGGATTGAGGTCGGGACTACACGCCGGGCAGATCATCCTGTTGATGCTGGCCTGCACAATGAAGTTTTCGGCCACCCGGGCCCTATGTGGCCGAGCATTGTCGTCTTGGAAGACTGCCATGGGTCCTATCCGTTGCATGGTCGGAACAACGAAAGGCGCCAGGATTTCATCCCGATAGCGGATGCCTGTGAGGTTTCCATCAATATGGTAGAGTGGTGTCTTGTGGTGGAGGCTGAAGGCACCCCATACCATAACAGATCCTCCCCCCCCAAGGGCCCTGGTCTGGCGAACAGCTGCATCAATGTAACGTTCACACCAACACGCCTCCAAACTCTAGTTCGGCCGTCATTGTGTTCAAGACTAAACCGCGACTCATCTGAAAAAGAGGACCTGGGACCACTGTTGTTGGTTCCATCTCACATGACGATGGCAGAAAGCTCGGCGAGCCAGCCTATGGGCTGCTAGCAGTCGTGGTCGAACAGCTGGGCGACGTGATCTGAGGCCGAAGTGGTGAAGACGGTTTTCGTATGGCTTGACGGCTGAGGATGGTGTTATTTGCCATACGAAGCTGCCTTTGCATGCTGGTGGAAGTGGTATCCCGCTGCAATAGGGCCTGCCTCTCGATGAAACGATCTTCTCTGGGAGTAGTCTGCCTAGGCGACCTGACCTGACCTCTTT
>JADBJO010007433.1:47500-50000 GCA_016801955.1 Conus betulinus | reverse complement strand
CCATCCTGTTGCGGTCATCCCATTGGCGCTACCACCCTGGTCAGTGTGGACCTCCACCTGAACTTAACCTCACACCGAGCCTGGCTCGGCTGCCACTCCTCTGCACAGGGTCTGCGCTGAATCGGCTTTATTAAGATCAGATCGACAGACGCGCAGGAGATCGCAGCAGCGAAATATTGTTGGATGCTACCAAAGGAATCACAAAAGAAATTGCAGTCAACGAAAAACTGTTGAATACTGAGAGCGGTTTCGTGGGGTGAAGTGTGTGGCAGAGCGGCAACGAAATAACGTTGAGCCGCATCTTGGTTACGCTTGGGAAGAATGAACGGCACAAAGCCTGAAGAACTCAGAAACAAAAGGCTAACTCAACCACAACCAGAAACTTGGTCACTATAAAGAAAAGAAAAACGTACGGTGCTGACTACCTCCAGACAGGGACACGGTGAAACAGGGGGCGCTTCTTGTGGCAGCCTGTTTGTTGACCTATGGCACAGCGAACTAAACGGAAATTAACCCGTAACAAATACGTTAGGCAAGAAGTGAACACAGTGCACAGAACGGGAGGAAACGGCCAGGACATTCTATATGTGTGTGTGTGTGTGTGTGTGTGTGTGTGTGTGTGTGTGTGTGTGCGCGCGCGCGCGCGCGCGCGCGTGCGTGGGAGATGTGTGCGTGTGTGTGCGCGCGCGCGCGTGTGTGTACATGCGCCCGCGCCCGCGTGTGTATGTATGTGCATACATGCGTGCGTGCGTATGTGTGGTGTGGTGTGATTGTGGTGTGTGTGTGTGTGGTGTGGTGGTGGTGTGTGTGTGGTGTGTGTGTGTGTGTGTGTGTGTGTGTATGTGTTGCACCCACGTCATAAATTTTAGTTTGAGAGGAAGCTGTCTTCTGCAAACAGTAAACACAACAGCTCCTGACATCATCAAACTCTGGAGGGCTAGATACAAACAAAGGAAGATCTCGTCAGATCGAGCTCGTCCGGATTCATGGTGCAAATCAACAAAGTCCTAGCATACCGGCTCCACATTCACCAATCGAAGAATATTCATGCTCTGAGGAGAAATAAAAACAAGTCAAAGCTGAAAGCATACCAGAAACAAAAACTGACATGGCACTACTGGAGATGGTCACAGACAATGTCTGCTTCAGCACAGCTCGCGCAGACCACGGAGAGCATTTCCAGGGCTGTCAACACGTACCAACACACAAAGAAACGAAACGAAAGCAAACAAACACAACACAAGCAAAACAAACACCCAACAACATCACAAGTCACTCCCATCAAGGGAAAACAGATTCACATACTACACGGATTACAGTATATACTATTCATAATATTAAAATTCCATGCTGCAGTTCCACAGTTGGATAAAACTAAGCCATGTTAAGCGCACTGACCGCTTTGGTTATTTGGCTCAGAATTTTTCTCTAAAAACAAATTCAAAATCCTTCTGAGAAAATTCCAGTGCAACAAAGTTACATCGAATGCAAAAAAAAAAAAAAAAAAAAAAAAAATATCCTGAGCACGAGGTGAAACGTTTTAGCATATTGTGAATGTATCCAACCGCCAATATATAGTACATTATGTGTGAGCACAGTATAAGCCTAGGGCTTGTTGTTGCTCATTCGTCCTGACAATTATGAAGGTATTCTGTTTACTTGTTTCTTCTTTAAAAGTTATTTCAGCCAATGCCAGATCAGTGAACAGCACTGCAGAATGGGCAGCCTGCACCAGTGGTTAAACCCTTACCATCCAGTCACCACATCACAAGAAAGAAATTTATCAAGTAAAAAAAAAAAAAAAAAAAAAAAGAAAATGCTTTCCAGACCACAGGAAGATGAACAGGACACAAGTACTGCAAAGAGGCTGACAACAGTACAGTGAAAACAAATGAAATGCAAGTTTCAAAAAAAGACAGGACATTAAAAGACACAAAAGTGGCAAAAAGAAGAAATGACTTGCGTCGGAATTCTAAACGACAGGGACACAATATACACTGAAAGATCCTCCCCCCCCCCCTCCCCCCAATCTCTCTCTCTCTTCCAGGCATTGCTATGTGGCGAATTATAAAAAAAAAGTACGCCGAGTGTTTAGTACAGATTGAAAAACGGGCCACAGAGGCAGAAAACACGATAGTGAAGAAACGGAGGAAAAGAAAAGCCAAAGGAAACTGGAAATTGTGAGCACAACATCACAAGAATACTGGAACATATTCTATACTAAAAGAACGCTACCCCCACCCCCACTTCACCCCTTCTTTTGGCACGGGGTTTCCACTGTACAAGGTGAGTGAGAGGCGTACTGCAGACTGGCTCACAGGATGACCCAGATGACCGAGGTGAAAAACAGACACATTACAGGGGCGATCAAGTTCTAATGACCTTTCATCGAGGATGTTGTGATCTTCCGTTTCACTCACAGAAAGAACGGAAATGGGGGGGGGGGGGGGGGGGGGGGGGGGGGGGGGGCAGCGAATAACGAGCCATGAAGGCACTGAGG
>JADBJO010007433.1:35000-37500 GCA_016801955.1 Conus betulinus | reverse complement strand
AGGAGAGATGGGTGTGGGTCATCATGAAAAAGGAAAGATGGAGGAGGACATCATGATTACAGGAAAGATGGATGAGGACATTATGAGAAAAGAGAGGAGGAGATGATTACAGCATAGAAGGTATTATGAGAAGGGAGTGAGGGGGAAGGACTCCAGGAAAGGAGAGATGGAGTGGTCATCATGAAAAAGGGAAAGATGGAGGAGGACATCATGATTACAGGAAAGATGGATGAGGACATCATGATTACAGGAAAGATGGAGGAGGACATCATGATTACAGGAAAGATGGATGAGGACATCATGATTACAGGAAAGATGGAGGAGGACATCATGATTACAGGAAAGATGGATGATGACATCATGATTACAGGAAAGATGGAGGAGGACATCATGATTACAGGAAAGATGGATGAGGACATCATGATTACAGGAAAGATGGATGAGGATATCATGATTACAGGAAAGATGGAGGAGGACATCATGATTACAGGAAAGATGGATGAGGACATCATGATTACAGGAAAGATGGAGGAGGACATCATGATTACAGGAAAGATGGATGAGGACATCATGATTACAGGAAAGATGGATGAGGACATCATGATTACAGGAAAGATGGAGGAGGACATCATGATTACAGGAAAGATGACGAGGACATCATGATTACAGGAAAGATGGATGAGGACATCATGATTACAGGAAAGATGGATGAGGACATCATTTTTTACAGGAAAGATGGATGAGGACATCATGATTACAGGAAAGATAGATGAGGACATCATGATTACAGGAAAGATGGATGAGGACATTATGAGAACAGAGGAGATGCATAGAAGGTATTGTGAGAAGGGAGTGAGGGGGAAGGACTCCAGGAAAGGAGAGATGGGTGTGGTCATCATGAAAAAGGAAAGATGGAGGAGGACATCATGATTACAGGAAAGATGGATGAGGACATTATGAGAACAGAGGAGATGCATAGAAGGTATTGTGAGAAGGGAGTGAGGGGGAAGGACTCTCCAGGAAAGGAGAGATGGGTGTGGTCATCATGAAAAAGGAAAGATGGAGGAGGACATCATGATTACAGGAAAGATGGATGAGGACATTATGAGAACAGAGGAGATGCATAGAAGGTATTGTGAGAAGGGAGTGAGGGGGAAGGACTCCAGGAAAGGAGAGATGGGTGTGGTCATCATGAAAAAGGAAAGATGGAGGAGGACATCATGATTACAGGAAAGATGGATGAGGACATTATGAGAACAGAGGAGATGCATAGAAGGTATTGTGAGAAGGGAGTGAGGGGGAAGGATTCCAGGAAAGGAGAGATGGGTGTGGTCATCATGAAAAAGGAAAGATGGAGGAGGACATCATGATTACAGGAAAGATGGATGAGGACATTATGAGAACAGAGGAGATGCATAGAAGGTATTGTGAGAAGGGAGTGAGGGGGAAGGACTCCAGGAAAGGAGAGATGGGTGTGGTCATCATGAAAAAGGAAAGATGGAGGAGGACATCATGATTACAGGAAAGATGATGAGGACATTATGAGAACAGAGGAGATGCATAGAAGGTATTGTGAGAAGGGAGTGAGGGGGAAGGACTCCAGGAAAGGAGAGATGGGTGTGGTCATCATGAAAAAGGAAAGATGGAGGAGGACATCATGATTACAGGAAAGATGGATGAGGACATCATGATTACAGGAAAGATGCATAGGAGGGTATTGTGAGAAGGAAGATGAGACGGAATCATGACTCCAGAAAAGATGGATGACGACATCATGATTACATGAAAAAGGAAAGATGGATGAGGACATCATGATTACAGGAAAGATGGATGAGGACATCATGATTACAGGAAAGATGGATGAGGACATCATGATTACAGGAAAGATGGATGAGGACATCATGATTACAGGAAAGATGGATGAGGACATCATGATTACAGGAAGATGGATGAGGACATCATGATTACAGGAAAGATGGATGAGGACATCATGATTACAGGAAAGATGGATGAGGACATCATGATTACAGGAAAGATGGATGAGGACATCATGATTACAGGAAAGATGGATGAGGACATCATGATTACAGGAAAGATGGATGAGGACATCATGATTACAGGAAAGATGGATGAGGACATCATGAGAAAGGAAAGATGATGGAGGAGGACATGAGGACATTATCAGAAAGGAAAGATGGATGAGAACATCATCAGACAGGAAATGTGGATGAGGACATCATGAAATGTAGATGAGAAAGATGGAGAAGGACATCATGATTACAGAAAGGAAATGGAGGAGGACATCATGATTACAAAGGAAAGATGGATGAGAACATTATCAGATTAGGGAAAGATGGATGAGGACATCATCAGAACAGGAAAGATGGATGAGAACATTATGAGAACAGGAAAGATGGATAAGAACATCATCAGAAGAGGAAATGTAGATGAGGATACATGATCAGAAAGGGAAGATGATAATGACATTACAGAAAGATGG
>JADBJO010007433.1:20000-22500 GCA_016801955.1 Conus betulinus | reverse complement strand
GTGTGTGATAATGCTGTGTATTGTAGCGTGACAATGTAGTGTGTTGTAGTGTAGATAATGTATTGTGTTGTAGTGTGATAGCGTTCTGAATTGTAGTGGTATAATGTACTGCGTTGTAACATAAAAATAGTGTATTGTAGAGTGATAGTGTACTATAGTTTAGAATGATCATGTACCGTACTGTGATGTGATACTGTAGTATTTTATAAGAGACGACGCGCTGTACTGTAGCGTGATAAAATGCTGTATCTAAGAGACACCTAAGCTACATTGCAGTATGATAATGTACCTCGTTGTAGTGTGATGTTGTAATACATTGTTGTAACTGCTGTGCCCTGTAGCAGGTGATCAGATATATGAAAAGCATTAAAGTGTTAGTCGAAGTCACCATAAGTCACTCTGATTTTCTTCTTGTTCTTGTTCTTCTTTCTTCTTCTTTTTCTTCTTCTTTTTCTTCTTCTTCTTCTTTCTTCTTCTTCTTCTTCTTCTTCTTCTTTTTTTCTTCTTTCCTTCTTCTTCTTCTTCTTTTTAAATGAACAACTCCGAGTTGATTTACATACAAGTTGGATCTAGTTGCAAAGTAAGGCGACTACAGGCGGAAATCTAAACAAATCTTAAACGTAATTAATAGCGAACCGCAACAAAACGTAAGCAAACGATTCACGATCCGTTTGTCTACGTTTTTTCTTGGAGGTTCGCTATTAATTACATTCAACATTTGTTTACATACAAGTTATTTTCATGGATCCTTGTTTAACTTAAGTTGATTAATTGGCCAGAAGCTCATCGTTTATCAACTTTGTGCTTTTGTTTTCATAACTTAATTTCCACATGCTTTGTTTTTTGGACTGATATTAGTTTATTAGTTCATTAGTCTGTATGATTATGATGCTAATCATGATGGTTATATAGGTGTTTTTTTTTTTCTCAGAAATCCGGTGAATCTGGGCATGCTGAAATTGCAAGACGTCGTGGAATGTTTAACCTGAGTTGATTTGAGTTGTTGATCCTCACTCTCCCTGTCCTTTA
The DNA here is from genome assembly GCA_016801955.1 of Conus betulinus. Classification (NCBI taxonomy): domain Eukaryota; kingdom Metazoa; phylum Mollusca; class Gastropoda; order Neogastropoda; family Conidae; genus Conus; species Conus betulinus. The sequence goes on along the minus strand of JADBJO010007433.1, from coordinate 21,471 downwards.
TTCTCTATCCCCCCCCCCCCCCCCCCCCCCTTCCCCTCACTCTTGGGGTCCCCTTTCTTTCTTTTTTTTTTTTAATTTTCTTTTTTTTTTTTAACTCGCGTCCCCACCAACCCCTGCTTTCTCTCCCGTCTCCCCTCCTCACCCATTCTCTCCCCTCTCCCACGTACACAGACACACACACACACACACACACACACACACACACACACACACACACACACACACACACACACACACACACACACACACACATCTTGTAGACTCGTTCACGTTTACTCACACACACACACACACACACACACGCGCGCGCATGCGCACACACACGGAGTTGTATTTAACTTTTTTCCAACACTTCTGTTCGCTGTTTTTTTTTTCCACGCGATTGTTGATTTTGTGAGTTGATGTTGACTGAATAAAGACGGTTCCAGGGAGACTGACATCAACGCCTGAGGGTGTGAGCCTCTCTTCTCTCTCTCTCTCTCCTCTCTCTCTCTCTCTCTCTCTCTCTCTCTCTCTCTCTCTCTCTCTCTCTCTCTCTCTCTGTCTGTCTGTCTGTCTGTCTCTCTGTCTCTCTCTCTCTCTCTCTCTCTCTCTCTCTCTCTCTCTCTCTCTCTCTCTCTCTCTCTCTTTTCAATATTTGCCTCCCTAACCCGTCTCTCTCTTGAATGGTTGCCTCTGTGTGTGTGTGTGTCTGTCTCTGTGTGTATGCGCGCAGATTTATGCCTGTGTAACTCATCTTGGGTCAATAGCGAGTTTATCTTTTCATAGATTTGTTGTATATTTTTTTTTCGTAAATATTCGTTTGGTTCGTTGCATGTCTTTCAGGATACGTTTTTTTCCTCTATTTTAATGACAGTTCTGAATGGCCCTTGCGGTCTGCTCTGTTCAACTGACGCTGAAAATGTAAAATGTGGTCGACACGACAGGTTGTTCTGTCAGTGTTTCTCTTGTTGCCCCTACTGACCTCTTCGTGTGGTCACTGATACATGCCGACCTCTCTCACAACCCTCTGCACGAGAGTTGTCGTTCCTTGCTCACAACACGCCGTGAGTAGACGATGGTTACACGCCGCAGTGCAATAACCTGTATTCCGACTGACCTGACGACAAAACCGGATAGATCAAAGTCAGTGACTCGAACCCTGTGACTGAGAGTGTTCGGGGTTACGTTATTATTCAGCCATTTCTGGAGATAAACCAATGTCGCGAACGTGAAGTTACTAATTATTGCGACGTACTACACAGAGAAACACTGTCTGTCTGTCTGTCTGTCTCTCTCTCTCTCCTCTTTCTCTCTTCTCTCTCTCTCCTCCCCCCTCTCTCCCTCTCTCTCTCTCTCTCTCTAAAAAGTTGATGAACCTCATATATACTCATTACGATCTTATTCTCACACTCACACTCGCATGTCCACAGAAATACACACAGAAGATGGTGAAAATGGATCAATTTACCTACACGATTTCGCCGTATTT